>JAADXY010000003.1:0-117679 GCA_023338065.1 Phytopythium montanum
AAGACGACTTCCTGAGCTCCATGAGCTCCATGAGCTCGACGCCGACGCGCCTGTCACAAAAGGTAGCTGGCACCCTCCATCTATGTGTCCCCGGTGTACAAACTCGCTGTCTAATCCGTCTGAATGTGCCGTGGCGATCGAATCGCAGCTGATCAAGGGCGGCAAGCTCGGGGACTTTGACGACTTTGAGGAGGACGAGGCGGTGGATCTGCAGACTCTGATCGGCTCCAGCTCGTCCCGCTCGCTTGGGAAAGCGGCGGCCAGCACCACCAAGGCGAACCCGACGCTTGTTCCTTTGTCGTCGGCGCCCAGAGGTCTCAGTTCGGCTCCTCGTCGCGAAGAAGCCGACTTTGATGTGGACTTTTGACGATAGCACCAGAACGCGTTGCAGTGCTACAAATCAGCCGAAATACGACTTCTCATAGTAGTATTTCCGAAATGATCGTCAACTTGAGGTGGTCCACCTTGAAATAGTGTCCCTCACCTCGTGAAGCGTTGTTGCATACGTTCGCCAAGTCATTTTCCGAGACGATGGCGACGGCCGTGGCCAAGATGGCGGGCGACGAGTACGCGGCGTCCGCGCCCGCCGTCCAGGCGCACTACCACGCCGTGCGCGCGGAGGAAGCCTTCCGTGCTGAGAACGTACGTCTCTCTCTCTCTCTCTCGTTGTGTAGCTAGGCGACTGACACTTGGGGCGTTGTATGACGCAGTACGCGGCGGCAGAGAAGGAAGGGCGGGTCGCGAGCGAGAAGTTCCTGCAGGCGGCGCAGCAGATCGCGGACAAGCGCACGATCGACGCGCTGGTGCTGCTCGCGGAGAACTACGAGTACCGGTCCAAGGTGGCGCGCGCGAGGAACCCGGCGCCGCAGACAGAGGCCGAGAGCGAGCTCAAGGATGGAGGAGACGGGGGAGAAGCCACCACGGACGACCCCCCGTTGTCATTGACTGCTACTGCAGCGTCTCCAGGCGCAGACGCGGACCGCAAGGAGGAGGAGACGGCGCCAGACACTGAAGACCAGTCAGCGGATGCTAGCGCCGCGACAGAGGCGCAGCTGAACCTGGCGGCGGTCGAGATGGAGGAGCTCTGGCGGCGACTGCATGAGATCGGGCTGTCGACCGGCGGCGCGTCGGATAAGGTACGTTTCTCGACCGTGTCGGTTTATAAGAGAAGCGACCAATTTTGTGGCCTGACCTGGCCTGGTCGTGCTTAACGCGTGGACTGTGGCAGCAGAACAACCTGCTCATGTCGTCGCGGCACCTGTCATCGTCGCTAGGCGACTCGTTCTGCCTACTTCCAGCCAAACGGTTCGTCGCCATCTGTCTGTCAGCTTCCATCAACTTATAAGCTGGTGGGTTTACTCTCCTAGTGCTGTTGGCTCGTGGCACAGAACGGCGTATGGAGTGCAGGGGAGTACAGTGGACGGTGGTTCGACGCTCCGAGCGGCGGTGGCATCGCGGATGAGGAACCACCGCGTCCGGTACGAGTACACGCCCGCTGTGTGTCGCTGATACCACATAGTTTGTCCAGCTTACAGACTCGCGTGGTGCATAGTCTGATGGAGCAGCAGCTCGGGAGTCGAGCGGCGATCGAGCACCACCGTCCAGCGTCCGACCGCAACGGACCGCCACTCCAGTATCACTCGCCGCAGGTTCAGCAACTACGACAACAGGCTAGCAGAGAGCCACAGCAGCAGTACATTGCTGCTACTGGAGACGCAGCGTCGGGAGACCGGGAGGACGTTGAGAGCTTGGAAGAGGCGATCGCGCACCAGAAGCTCGAGATTGTGCGGCTACTCAACACGGTCAAGACGCTGAGCACGGAGAACACCAAGCTGGTCAAGGTGCGGTCTGGATAGCAATGATCTCGTCCATCCATATGTGGCCGCTAACCGACCGACCGCTCGGGTTGTTGTGTGCTGGGTGAATGGCAGCAATGCGAGACGCTGACGAACGTCCAAGCCGAGAACCAGGAGATCCGCGAGGCGATGGATCGGTTCAAGAAGACGTACAACCAAAAGGTCAAGCAACTCGAGCTGGCCGCGGTATTCGACTGGCATGACCACTAACTTGTCTGTCTGCAGCTTGTCATGATCAAGCGCGCGCTCGAGGAGTGGCGGCGACAACAGAGCAAGTCGCCGTCTACCACTCTATCAGTGCCGTCGTCGACTCAACCCAGAGAGTGAGTCGAGCCATTCAGACGGCGCCGTGTTCTGTATGTGACCGTTTGGCTGACTGTGCCTATGCTGACCAATCGAACCAGCGGGGACGCGGCCACTGCACGGAAGCTACAGCTACAACAGCAGCAGATCCAGCAGCTGCAGGACGCCGTTCGAACGCGGGCAAGTGGTTCACACTGCTATTGTTTGGGTGTCCGTGACTTGTCCCTCTTCGCTCTTTGAGCTCTAACTGTGCCTGATCTGCCATGCCACGAGGCAGGACGAGCAAGTCGCCAAGTACGAGAAGTGGTACCAGACGCTCAAGGCGGGCGCCAAGGCCAAGCAGCGCAGCCAGATGCAGCACCACGAGTCGGGTGGCGGCGGCGGCGGCACGTCCACGAGCAGCTTCAGCAGCATCCCTGGCTCGGGATCTGGCAGCGGGTCGCTGTCGACGTCTTCGTCTTCTGCCGGCGCGTACAACTCGTTCACGAACAGCAGCAGCCTCCACGACCCGAGCATGAGCATGAGCACGGGCATCGCTGGAGATCCACGAGTGTTCGGGTACAGCAGCGGCGGAGGAGCGGCGCGACCTCCAGCCCATCCAAACCGCCGAGTGCTGTAGCTCATGTATGGCATCACATTCATTGCTTTGAAGCCTCGGTGACCGTCACCTTGGATTCACCCTTCTTGCATGACGATGCCAGCAATGACAAGCGAGCTGGCGTCTAAGCACCACGGTGTCTTCTTCATTCATATTGTCGCTTGGCGCTGGCTCGCGTCGCGCTTATCAGCTCGTCGATCGTCGTTTCCTCCCAGCAGAACGGGCGGCAAGGGCCGAACGGGGTCCATCGCACACCTAAGGGCACGTGCAGTGACGTCAGGGGCCGCCGCAAGTCTTCGTCTTCGTCGTCGCCTTCGTCGTCGACTTGATGACTTGCGAGGCCTCCAGCGGGGAGTAGCCTCTCACTGCCGCGTGCCCATTTTGCTGAGTATCCTAACCATAAAATACTATTTGCTTCTCAGCAAAGAGCACCTGAGAGTGCTCCTTGGACGGGAACAAACAACCCTTCATGGACCGACCCGTTCGTCTCGGGCGTCCGTCAAGAGGGAGGAGGTCGAGTGATCAACCGAGCCGACGCCGCCATCCATCCAATGGCCGGGATGGCCGGATGGAAGCGGCGCGGCAACAGCCAAGTCGAGCGAGCCCACGCGCTCATGCCCGGCTTAGAAGCCGAACATGTTGGCGAGCGGGATCTCGGCGTTCTCTCGCGCGAACGTCTCGAAGTACTGGTAGATGATCGTCACCGCCAGCAGGATCCCCGTGCCCGAGCCGATGGCGCCAAGCAGGTCGGCCACCATCGATAGCGCGCCGATGCACATGCCGCCAAAAGCCGCGGCCGTCGGGATGTAGCGGTTGAGCACGTGCACGATTGACGAGTCGCGGTGGCCCTTCATGACCATCTGCTGGTCGCGCAGCTGCTTGGCCACGTCGCGGGCCGACGAGCCAGAGATCTCGATCCACGTCTTGGAGAAGAGCGCGCACGAGCCGAGGATGAAGGCCACGTAGATGACGAAGCGGATCGGGTCGTACAGGATCTGTGCCAGGTTGCTCGGAGCCGACATGTAGTACGCCGCGCCGCCGACGGGCACCGTCTGGCCCGCGCTGCCCTCGACGTCCTGCCACACGCCGAGCAGACGCACGAGGAAGTTGCCGCTGAACTTCTTGTACAGGAGCTGCGAGATGAAGTACAGGTTGGACACGAGCGCCGTCTGGAGGATGATGGGCATGTTGGACGTGTAGAAGAGCTTGATCGGGTACGTGCCCTGCTGGCCGCGGAAGCGCTGGTACTTGACCGGCAGGTCTACGCGGAAGCCCTGGAAGTAGATGACGACGACGAACACGAACATGGTCGCGAGCAGGTTGGTGACGTTCGGCAGGTTCTGGCGGTAGAAGGCCTCCTTGAGCGCGCGCAGCTTGTCCGAGCGGGTGATGAGCAGGTGGAAGAGGGCGATGATGGCGCCTTCGAACTCCGTGCCGCGACCAGTGTTGATGGTCGTGGGGCTGAAGGCCTTCCAGACAATGTTCTCGCAGATGTTGGTGGCGATGAAGAGCGAAATGCCCGAGCCGAGGCCGTAGCCCTTCTGCAGCATCTCGTCCAGGATGATGACCAGGATGCCGGCGCACAGCAGCTGGACGATGATCAGGATCGCGTTGAACGCGCCGATGTCCGAGATGTCGCCGTACATGCCCGACACGACGTACGCGACGGCCTCGCCGAGCGTGATGAGGATGCCGAAGAGCTTCTGCGCGCCGCTGAACAGCGCGCGGTCCTCCTTGAGCGACTGGTCCACTTCGATCATCTTGGAGCCGGCCAGCAGCTGCATGACCAAGCCGGACGTGACGATGGGCGAGATGCCCAGCTCCATGAGCGTGCCGCGGTTGGACGCGAGGATGACGCGCATCCAGTACAGCGGGTCCGACGACTTGGACGTCTGGATGCCGTACAGCGGGATCTGGCAGCAGACCAGGAAGATGAACAGCGTGATCACCGTCCACAGGACCTTCTCGCGGAACGGGATCTTGCGGTCGGGCTGCGCCACCTCGGGCAGCACGCACATGACGGGCCGGATCAAGTGCAGGAAGCGCACTGCTCGCCGCCACAAACAGAGGGCAATCGTCAGCGATCCGGACCAACAGAGAGGGGGATGTAACCACACACACACAAGCAAGGCAGGTAGATTGGACGCGGAACGTACTGGTTGCTGCTGGGTGGGTGGGTGGAGGCTTCGGTCTCCCTTTCTTACTCGCTCGTCTCCTCTTCTCCTCTCGGACGCTTGGCGACAGTACGAAACTGGAAATGACCGCTGCGATCCAAAGTGTCGGCGGGAAAGGGGGGCTGCAAAGCGTGGTAAAATGTACGGGCACACACAATGCGCGACGTAAAAAAGCGGAGCGAAGAGTATTTACGCACAGCGATACGTGTCACGCTGCCGGCCAGCATGCGTTTTGGAAGGGTAGATATTGAATCTAAAAGGATGTGTGACAGGATGCGAAATCGTACTTTAGCAAGACGGTTCGGTAAATGAGGTACACCGTACCTGTATTTCAGTACAAGCGTGGTACAAAACGACGATATTGAAGATGGAAGTGCGCCACGTCAGCGCCCAGGAAACACGAGGTCAACATTCCCAATATGCAGTTATTTGGGTCGATTCCAGCTTGATTTGGGTCAGAAGTGTGCAATCGGGCGACCCACAGCCACGTCGTGATTGTCACAAGCGCAGCGATCGAATCGCGCGCCAGGAGAGATTTCCAAAGGCATAGAGCGTGCAAGTTGCGCATCGAAGTGCGGGTGCAAGTTGCAACGGATCTCGCGCTGCACACAACCAACCTCTAGGGCCGCCATCGTCCGTTGAGCAGCGAAGCGCAGCGGATGGCGCTGCAACTTGGGCAGGTGGAAGCAATCTCCAGCGGAATCTTTGACGAGATTCGTGCCGACTCCTGGCCGGCCTTTTGGCGGCAAAACAGACAGCGGGTTCCGGGCAGTACCCAACAAAATTCAGCACACAACGAATCTTTCTGTCGAGCACGTATACCCGGATATTGTCCGCATAAAATGCATACTAAAATAAAGATATCTAGTATACCTGTTTCGGATCTTGCTGCCCAGATCCCGTGTTGGGCTCGTGTTTACGTCGCAAAACGTCGCCGACTGCGGAATGCGGCAGCCCATTTTCGGACGTTGCCCCTCTTGACCGCGTTGCCCTTCGCTTCTCCCTCGGGCCTCGCCCTCCCTCCCTCGTGCGCCATGTCTCCGTTCCTCGACCCGACGGCTGCTGCGGCGCCGCCCTCCTCCTCCCCACCGCCACCGCGCGGGACGCTGGACGCGGCCGACTGGAAGCTGCAGCGCAAGCTCAAGCAGCAGCGCGACGCGGCCGCCAAACTCCGCGGCGCGCTCAAGTCGGGCGAGCCGTCCCCGCGACACAAGTCCAAGCCGCAGCAGCACCACCAGCCGCACCATGGCGGGCGGCTGAGCCCCGACCCGCGTCTCAACAAGGACTTCTCGCTGGCCAAGCCTATGGCTTCGAGCGCCGGCCGCAGCATCCCGTCCAAGCGCCGCGATAAGGCGCAGTCAGCGCGCATCCCGGGCATCAGCCGATCGCTGCCATCGGCCGAGTCCTGGCCGCCAGTCTCGGGCGTCAACGCCTCCGCGGACCTCGCGGAGAACGCCGACCCGAACTGGGCGATGCAAGACGTGTTGTCGACGTCCGAGCCCAAGGATGCGTTCCTGAGCCGCAGCTTCGGTAGCCGCAGGGAAGCGCGCACCATGACGCTGTTCGAGAGCGCGTCGTTCTACAGCGAGTCGGGCCGTCTGCTGAGTCCCGACAGCCTGGAAGAGCTCGGCTCCTCTCCAGACATGCCCAGAAGCGCCAAGCGCAAGGCCAACAAACGCCGCGTCGGCCGTGGCCGAAAGAGCGAGGCCAAGCGAATCGAGCCGACGGACGCGATGAACCCGGATGAAGTGGCGCTCGAGCTCATGTGTGTCCTGCTGCCGGGCGTGGATGTCGGCAAGGAGCTGAACCTGCAGCTCCTCGGCGGCGGGCAGCAGCACGGCGGCGACGTCTTCCACTTCGACGACGACGACGAGCTGGCGCCGCCGGCGAGCAATACTGGAGTGAGTGCCGGCATGGACATCCTCAAGTTCCAGGCGGCGCTCACCGGCCTCGTGTTTGGCTCGCAACGCTCCGAGGACGACCTGCCTCCGTGCGATACCACCGGGAGTGAGCTGCTGCAGATGTACATGAGTGATCAGTGGGTGTCCAAGACGTTGCTGGACATCGTCAAGCTCGATGTGCTGGCGCAGTACGACACCTTCGCGGTGCTGAACGCGCTCTTCGTCGCGCGTCCGGACAAGCGCGAGTGCATCCTGGACGCGGTGGTGACCGCTGCGCTGGCGATCTTTGAGCACCAAGGCATCAACAATGTGTGCCTGGACGAAGTACGAGACATCGCTGTTGTCAGCTTGAAGGGTATGATCCGGTTCCTCAATGACGCGCTTGCGGCCATCGAACGCGATCTTCAAGCTGCGCCGGAGCGATTCGGTGATGCTCCTGACGAGATTGACGACTGCGTCATGAACCTGTGCGGTCGCATCTCTCAGGCGCTCAAGCTGCTGATCCGGTGCTCTCCAGGCGCGAGTCGTCGGCAGGACGACGCCAGCCAGCTCGAGAAGTTCAACGAGGCGTCTGAGTCGGCCGAGGCGACGACCTACCGGTCGCTGGGCGACCTGTTGAGCCGGTTGGCGGCGTTCTGCCCATTCTTTGGTGAGGATTTCCTGCGCTGGATGCTGCGCAAGTGGCCGCTGCGCAACGTGCAGCTGGAGCTCTTCTTTGTGCGCTTCACGGCCGGATTGCTCTCGACCTTTGCCAAGTGCGGCCTCCGCTTCCCGCTGGACGTGGTGCAGCAGGCATTCACGCGCATCCAAGCCAGCGTCCGGTCGCCGCAGTTCCTGGTCGCCAAGGAGGCCTGCGCCGTGTGCGGCAACCTGCCGCTCATGGAGGTGTACCTCTCGCAGAACGCGAGCCTCCGGTCCATGGTCGCCACCGCTCTGCACGAGAACGCGACGTCCCACTGGCACGAGCGCGTGCGCGCCATGTCGGACGAGTGCTTCGACATGCTGCTGGACCTGGCCTGAAGCTGCTGGGCCTGGCATGAAGTTGCTGGACCAGACATGAAGCTGCTGGGCCTGACATCTTGCTGCTGGATCTGGCATTAGGATGCTGGGCTTGCTTGGCATGAACCCAGCGAGCGCCTCCGAGCGCTACAAACCCCGTAGATTAGACAGACAACCCAGAAAAACTAGAGACCCCCACCACCAACGGCGCATACTGCCGTACACCCGACACATAAGCAACAGTACCACAAACATACCAGCCATACAATACGACACGAAAGCAGTTGAAGTTCAAGGGGAAGTGCTGATTTGCATCCTCCGAACTGACTCATTTGGCAGTTGAATGCAACCGCATGCACGAGCGTGGCGCAAACGGATCGCGCATGCGTCGCGGTGGGAGGCATCAATGTGTCAAGGCGAGAGGATTGGAGGCGAGCGATGGATTTGCGGCGAGAGGATCGGCGGCGAGTGGATTCCTTTGTCACCACGTTGAAGCGGAGACGATCTTTTGCCGTGCATTCCTGTCAAACAGCATACCCGCCGTCACAAGACTCCTAATCTTTTGATGACGAACGAAAGGATAACCTGCACACCGTCACATTTCATGCGTTTCAGCAGTTTCATTAGAATTTCCGCTCGTAAATTGGCCCTGTTTTACGGCTACGTGCCCCTAATAACGCGCGCTTTCCAAACCGAAAAAGATTCATGGTTCGTCGGCTCACTCGGCATACTGGGCGCAAGTCAACGCCCGAACACTGGAGCCTGTTCTTTTTTACGCTTGGTGGCGGAGTATTTGTTTGGTCTGCTGGGGCGGCGACGCGCCGAGCTTGGCGCTCTTCCCCCCACGATTGGCCCGACCCGCGGCCCTCCGGCTTCAGCACGGGCGGGCGAGCCAGCGCGTCCTCTGGCCGACTGCAGCATCGCGCGGGTGGGCGGCTGGGGCGGCCAGGCCAGGCGAGCAGCAAGCGCGAGGCAGCCAGACAGGCGCCAACTTGTCGGCGCCTGTCCGCAGTCGCGAAGCGCAGGCGGAGCGGCAAGACAACGGAGACCGAGCGGCGGCCAACCGGCTGGTGATATAGGACGCTCTAGGCGAAGACAGCAAGGCGCGATGCGGTTGCAGTCGGCGCTGGACGAGGACGATAGTGAGAACCCGCTGAGCGGGCGAGACAGGCGGTCGGACAGGACGAATGGAGGCGCCAAGCAGCAGCGGAGGCGCGCGCGATGGAGAGCGCGGTGGTGGAGGCGGGTCGCCGTTGGCCGCCGAGCGATGCTGGCCAACGTGGTGTTGTGGGTGGCGCTGGGCGTGGTGCTTGCCGCCTGTGCCGGCGGCGGCGTCGAGGCGATGGTGCAGCAGGCGCAGGTCGTCGCCAGGTGCCGCGCGTGGGTCAACGGCTCGTGCCACTTCTCCCCGCTGCAGCCGATCCAGTTCTCCGGACTCGACCTGTCGCGCCAGACGCTATGCAAGGTACGGACGGGTGGAGGAGGTCAGCGTGGCGGGAGGCTTTCAGTCTCATGTTGTGCTTTGTATGTTTGTATGGCATGACAGGCGGACGTGGCGGCTGCTGTTAAGCAAATTGACTGGCAGTCGGTGTCCGGCGGGATCGGTGCGGTCGAGAGCCTGCAGGTCAACAATGTGGAGCTCCTGCCGGCGCCGGTGTACCCGTCGGAAGCCTATCCGGTGGCCAACTACCCGCACTGCGACGACATGTTCAACGTCTTCCCGCCCTTCGGCAACGGCATCATCGGCGCGGACGGCCGCAAGTCCATCATCCACCTCGTCTCGAGCGACGTCCTGCCGCTCCGCATCACGTACTCGTGGTACGGGCCACACGAAGACCTGCCAGTGTGCTCCATGGGCGGCGTCTCCTTCGCCGGGTACGCCGAGATCAACGTCTACATTGAAGCGCAGGACAACTCGGGTACGACCAGCCATGGCACTCTTGCGACGGCTAGGTCTGAGTAGTTGATGGTGAAGCTAACGAGGAATCCGTCGCTTCGTGCCTTGCAGAGTGTCCGGGTTGGGACCGCCGGTCGCTCACGTCCTGTCACGGGAACGGCGAGTGCGACTGCGCCGTCAACGACCTGATGCCGAGGACATGTTCGTGTGTGTACGTCACCACATGTGGTAGTCTGTAGCAAGCTACTGTCTCATTCACTCACGCGTTTAATCTGCGCCTCAGCATCGGGTTTGCCGGCCCGGACTGCAAAGACTGCGCGTCCGCTTTCTTCGGCCAGGACTGCGCCAAGACGTGCGAGCCGTGCCTGAACGACGGCCACTGCGACTTTGGACTGCAGGGCAGCGGCAGGTGCATCTGCCAGGAAGGCTTCGACCCGGCGACGCGCTGCGCCACGTGTCTGCCCGGGTACTACGGGCCCAAATGCCTCAAGTGTTCGAACTGCAACTTCCCGCACGGCAACTGTGACGACGGACTCACAGGTTCGGGCCGCTGCTCGTGCGCCGTCGGGTTCGACGCGGACCGAGGCTGTATGGACTGCATGGACTCGTTCTACGGGCCGACGTGCCGGCCGTGCAAGCCATGCGACGGTGGGACGTGCAACTACGGACTCTACGGCAACGGTGAGTGCATCTGCGCGGAGGGGTTCGCGCCGCAGTCGCGCTGCATGGAGTGCTCGCAGGGCTACTACGGCAAGACGTGCACGCAGTGCCGGACGTGCAACAACCACGGCCGGTGCAACGACGCGATCGACGGCGACGGGTCGTGCATCTGCGACGAAGGCTACACCCCCGAGTCGCGGTGTGCGCTGTGCGACGAAGGCTGGGACTTCAACCCCGTGACCATGAGTTGCCAGTGCGCGCCACAGCACTTCGGCCAGCACTGCCTCTCGTGCCCGATCTGCGCGCCGCACGGCCGCTGCAACTCAGGCTTTGACGGCGACGGACGCTGCATCTGTGACGCCGGGTGGTCCGACTCCAACAACTGCGTCGGGTGCATGGACGGCTACTTCGGGGAGACGTGCCAGCCTTGCCGCAAGTGCGGTGAAGGCCGGTGCGACGATGGCTTGCACGGCTCCGGCAAGTGCAACTGCCACCACGGTTGGGACAGCGCGAGCGACTGCTACGACTGCGACGAGGGCTTCTTCGGCGAGGACTGCACGCCGTGTCCGTTCGACTGCGGCCACGGCCAGTGCTCGAGCGGGTTGAACGGCACTGGCGCCTGCATCTGCGACGCTGGGTGGCAGCTCAAGGGCAAGCTGCCGTGCACGACGTGCTTGGACGGCCACATCGGCCCAGCGTGTCGACTGTGCCCAGGGTACCTGGACAGCGGACTGCCATGCAGCGGACATGGTCATTGCCTCATGTCTGGCACCGAGGCCGTGTGTCGCTGCGACCCGCGGTACACTGGCGACGCGTGCGAGATCTACGACTTCCCGTTTACGATGGTTGCCATCCTTGGTGCCATCGCACTGTCGACGCTCAGCTTCTGCATGTGCATGATGCGGCGCCTGGCGCGGCAGCCGCGCGCGCTGCGGACGACGGGGCCGTACCTGAACCCGAACAACAGCTTCTCGCGGTCCGACTACATGGAGATCTCGGACGTGTCAGACCTCGAGTTCTTCGTGTCGAACGACAGCCGCGACTGGCTCATCCCGTTCGAGTCGCTCACGCTGCAGTTCGAGGTCGGCAACGGCACGTCCGGCCAGGTGTTCTACAGCCTGCTGCACTCTGGCGGCGGCAACTCGGTCGTGGCCGTCAAGCGACTGTACAGCCCGATCACAGGCCAGGAGTACTTCCAGAGCTTCTTCCGGCGCGAGGTGAGCATCCTCAGCCGGCTGCACCACCCGAACGTCGTGCGCTTCTACGGCGTGAGCTACTACAACCGCGTGCTGTACATCGTGACGGACTACTGCCCCAAGTCGCTGAGCGGCATCATCGAGAACCCGGCGGCCAAGGGCCCGCTGGAGGAGGAGCTCTTCCTCAAGATCATCAATCAGATCGTCAGCGGCATGGGCTTCCTGCACAGCCGCAACGTCGTGCACCGCGACCTCAAGCCCGCCAACGTGCTCATCACGGAGAACGACGACGTCAACATCTGCGACTTTGGGCTCTCGCGGCTCATTGAACCGGACATGACGACCATGACGGCCGAGGTACGTCCTGACCCATGGTGTGGGCGGCGTTCGTAGCTGATGGATGACACTCACAGTCGGTCTCTTGTGCTACGCGTGCAGGTCGGGACGCCGAGCTACATGGCGCCCGAGATGGCGACGATGGGCGGCATCCAGTGCTCCACCAAGGGCGACGTGTACTCGTTCGGCATCCTGCTCTACTCAACGTGGTCGCGCAGCAAACCATACGGAGACCAAGGCATGAACCCGTTCCAGTTGGTACGTATCTCCTCGCATAGTCTTCCCCTCTCGTGCCTGACGTGTCGGTCCGATTGTCGTCCACACTATAGATGACTGCAGTAGTGAACGGCCTTCGCCCGGTGATCCCTATCAACTGCCCGCCAGGTCTCGCGCGGCTCATGCGCGCTTGCTGGCACGCGACGCCCGAGCTGCGGCCGTCGTTCCCGGAGATCTCGCTGATCCTCAAGGACCCGTACCTCCTGTCCTCGATCACAGAGGAGGAGTACTACTACCCGGACCCGCCATCAGACATCGGGCAGTCGACGACGTCGAGCGCGGCCACGATCCCCGCGACGCGCTACCGACGTCCAAGCCGCGACAGCACCGCCTCGGGTTCTCCCAATGGCGGCGCTGGCTTTGCAGGAGTCAGTGCTGACACTCGGCGCCATCGAGACGCCGACGACTCGGAGGACGAAGACGCCGACGAGTGCAAGCGGCTGCTGCCTTTGTCACTAGAGGACGAGCACAAGCGGTCACTATAGATTTGATGCGGAAGAAATGTTTTTGGGCTCGCGGCTGGCTGGAGCATCGGTCGCGGATCTCGGGAGCATGGCGAAGGCGGACGGCGACTGCTGATCTTGTGCCCTTGACCGACAGGTTGACTGGCGGCTGGACGCGTCGATCGTCACTCAGGTACTGTACAAGGCCCTCCCTCTTCTAGAATTACCTAGTTGACGGTCCAGACTCAGTGAAAGAGGCGGCGCAGGTTGCGGCCGCGTGCTAGCGGGTGGCGACGGTAGTACCGGCGGTGGGCTTCGCGCAGGTGGCGCGGACGGATGGGACCCGTCTCGCCGCTCTTCTCCATGATGCGGCGCGCTGCCCCGATCCCCAACAACATCGCGGTTAGTATAGCGTTACGTATGCTGGTCCTGACCGTCCAAGCACCTCACCTTCGGCCGTGATCTCGCCGACAAAGACCTTGGTCATGCCGGCCATGACGATCGCCATGACGTTCGTCACGCTCGGCGCCTTGCGGTCGCCGCCCGACGCCTCCAGGATCGCCTGCGCCATGCACTACTCCGACACCAAAGGCGAGTGTGAGCCTCGTACTTCAACGGACACTGACACCACGCAAGTCGGACGCACCCGCTTGACGGCGCCGCGCTCAAAGTGCGAGCGGCGGAACAGCTCGTGGCGGCGCGCCTCCTCCTCCGGCAGGCTGCGCACCATACGCAACATGGACGTGCTGTCCGACACGCTGACTTGGCCAACATCTTCCTCCTCCTCGTCGACGTCTTCATCCTCGTCCATAGCGGACGCCTTGTCGTCGTCCTCGTCGTCTTCCTCCTCCTCATCGTCCACCGCCTCGTCGTCCTCGTCCTCGTCCTCCTCGTCCGCCGTGCTCTCCTGCAGATCCTCCTCGCTCTCCCCCTGTGGCGTCTTGCGCTTCGCCTTACCAGGCGACTGGGACTTCCCTCCTCCGGGTTTTGTGGCGCTTGTACCAGCTGAAGACACGGAATCCGCGCGCGACTTGCTCTCGGCGGCGTCCTCGTCCTCCTCCTCGTCCTCCTCCGTCATGCCCGCCTCCTCGACGCTGTCGTCCGCCTCGTTGTCTGCTGTCATGCCCTCCGCCTCGCTCAACACCCCAACGCCGACACCAGAGCGGTCATCCCGCCCATAAGCGCGCACAGTCGCCGCAGCAGCAGGCAGACCACCACCTCTGATCGTCTCCATGTTGGTTCCTGATGTCTGCATGAAACGGAATGTGGCGATTATTTAGTGTTTGTCACATCATATTTGAGTACAGTAATACCCATTCATCGGACGAAGACTTTTGCGGTTCAGCATGGTCAAGTGGATGGTCCGACTTCGGTCCGACTTCGGTCCGACTTTGGTCCGACACCAACTCCTCATTTCTCGTCGGATCAACTGCCTCATCTTCAATATTCATTCACAGTTCACTCACAATGTCGCGTCCGACCTTCACGGCTGCTGCTACTCGTCGGATGGCGGCGCGTCCCGCCTCCGAGCGCTGGCGTCGTCGCTGGCGCGCTGCTCCTTGCGCAGCTTGCACTGCAGGATGCCCTCCATGACCTTGAGGTGGCGCTCGCCGAGGTCCAGCACCCGCTCCATCGCGTCCTCCTGGCAGCGCCGCATCTCCGACACCTCGGTCGTGAGCGTCGACATCAAGTGCCTCGTCGACGACGACTCGTTCGTGCGCATCTCCGACAGCTGCTTGGACAGGACGCCCGCGAGCCGGTCGATCGCGTTGATGAGCGTCGGATCGTGCACGACCACCGTCCGATGCGGGGTTTCTGTTATCCCTGTGCCTCCAACAACAGCACAATCTGTCAGCTCAGGCACGCTCCACCTCAAGCACAAGCCATGATGACATACCTTCGCAGCTGGTGGTCTTGCTGCTCTCCATGGTCCGCTTCTTCTTCTTCCTCTTCTTCTCCATTGCAGCCGCGTCGCTGGATCCGCGCTTTGTGCGCGGCGTCTGATAGACTTCACGCATCGTCCGCCAGTACTGATCTTGCGGCTTGCGGCCCAGGCTCTCGAGCACTTCCTCCTCTTTGGAACTGTCCGTTCCCTCGTCTCGCTCCCACGACTTTCGCTTCCGCGACCGCCTCTCGTTTTGATTCGCGCCAGTTGGAGCCTTCGCGCTGAGGTCAACGTCAGCCGCTTGAACCGCAGTTGGTTGCTCCGGTGTCTTTTCGGTGGGCTGAGCCGGCGCTGCCACTTGCTTGTTGCTCACGCAGCTCGATTGCGCTTGATCGTTCGGCTGGGAATCCCGAGAGCTGCTTTTGCTTCCGCTCGTGCAGCCTTCCTGGCTTCTCTAGCTCATTCGCAAGCAACAGGATCAAGTGCAGCGTCAGTGTGGACAATTGCGAGAGGAGCCACGAGAGAACAGCGCAAGCACTTACTTCGTGGCTCTCGCCTTGACTGTCGCTGTGGCCAGCAGTCGGCTGGCTCGCGTCTGCTCGTCCACCGGGGCGGATGAAGAGCCGCTCGTTGCCGCTCACCCTGCGGCGCAGGTCTTGCTCCGACATGATGTTGTTCGTCAGCATCGGGGTGCGAGAAAGCGCCGGCACTGACGACGAGGCGCCTTCCGACTGGTGCCGCTGCAGACTCGGGAGGTGAGCAGAAGCTTGCGGCGTCCGCGGCGACGGGTCTGGTTCCTGCGCTGCTCGTGGACCAGCATGATGGAACGGCTGCGCATCACGTGAGCTGGACAGATCTGGCCGTCCAGTGCCGGCTGTGCGACCCGCTGCAGTCTCTGTCCGGTGCTGTCGTTGCTGCTGCTGCTGCTGCAGGTGCTGTGCGCGCTGGTGTTGTTGGTGGAGGCGGGACAACTGCTGCTGGCGCTCGTGCTGCAGGAGTTGCTGCTGCTGGTGCGAGACGTGAGCGTTTGCTGGTAGAGCGTGATGCGCCGAGTCTGCCTTGGCCGCGAGCTCCGCCGACCGCTTCTGCATCCGGTGCGAGTTGGTGCGCTCCTTGTGCACCTCCCAGGCCCGCGTGCGGAAGATGGAGTTCATGATCACGGGCTTGGGCTTCTTGCCGCCGTGCACGGCGTAGTGCACATGGCACACCTTGCAGAGCACGAAGCGGCCCTCGTCGTCCAGACTCAGCACGTCTGGGTCGCCCAGGATGCTGGATGGCCACGCGGTCGCTCGCTGCTTGGGCATGCGACGCTTGTACTCCCTGGTCACCTGAGCGGGTCCTGGCGGTGCGGCCCCGCTCTCCGGTCGAGGCCGCGGCGATTGGTCCGGTTGGTTGCTTTTGCTGCTAGGCGTTGGCTCCTCCCCCGCCTTCTTCTTCTTCTTCTTCTGCGGCGCGGTTGTAGAGGACGTCGGAGCGGGGCGAGTGCTTGGGCTGCCTGAAGCGGCCACTGAAGGCTTGGAAGGTGCTGCTGCTGCTGGTGACGCCGAAGCTTGAGCTTGCTTGGCGGCGGACGGGTCCTCGACGGGTGTCGTCGGTAGCTGCGGAGGCGAAGGAAGCGCGCGGTGGATCTGGTCGTCGGCCGGAGGGGCGTCAGAAGGGAACGACATGCAGGTACGGGAGCTCAAGCGACCCGAAGCCCTCGCGCGCGCCGTGGGGCCCTCGTATGAATCCCTCGCACGCGCTCGTCGCTGTCGCCGTCGCCGTTCGTCCGCCTGCTAGTGAGCAAGGGAGACAAAGGCCGGAACGCGTTCGTCCAGGCAGGTAGGTGGTGGGCAGGAGTTTCCTCCTTCTCCCTTGGGCCTGGAAGGAAGGAAAGATGATGGGATTAGACGGGTAATCAACGGCTGCAGAAGGCGATCGAACGGAACAGGACGCGTTCGCGAGAACAGGACGATGGCGACCGCCCGAATAAATCCGCCATCCCACACGACACACCGCGCGCGGGAAGAGGAAACCCGCGCACGCGCGGTCGTAGCGGTAGGGGAATAGCGGGGCGGTCGGGGCCGCGAGCGCCGCTTCCGTCTCGCTGGCGGTCGTCCATACCTTGGTGCTCGCTTGGTGCCTTTCCTCTTTGGCTGTGTTCCGCTGGGAGCGGGCACTCGCGCAAGATGAAGAGTAAAGTTGCGCGTTGGAATAAAACCATGGCTGGACGCCTTTTTATGCCGATTTCAAGCTTTCGTGACTTGCAAAATGTAAGCAAGAAAGAACAGGTTTGTTTCGATGGTGTCCCGAGACGCACAGCGCTTCCCGCAACGTAACCCAGAAAAGATGCTGTCCGTCTCGCAATTGACCATCATTCCGCGCAAGCACCACAGCAAGTCCGACCTTGTGTTTCAACCGAGGAACGTCTGTCGGCAATATGGAGCAGCGGATGGCGGCGGTCGTTCAACGGCTCCCGTGCGCCGACGCGGACGCGCGCTACCGGCTGGCGGTGCTGCAGCGCAAGTGCGAGGAGATGGAGCGCGTGCTGCGTGTGTTGGAGGGACGGGAGACACGGCAAGAGACGCAGGAGCAACTGGATACGCTGCCAGTGGCGGCCGACCAGCAGCAGCACGTCGCGGAGGTCGGGCAGTCGATTCAGGACGCCATCGCGCGCGCCAGGAAAGTCCGCAGCGAGATGGCGGGTCGCGTAGAAGCTGCTGGTGGCGAGTCAGATGAAGTCGAAAGCCAGGGGGAGGCGGAGACCGACCGCGCATTGCGGGGGATCTTGAGCATGGCGAAGACGATCAGCAAGTCGCAGCCAACGAGCGAGAAGCTGGCCATCAGAGAAGCGCGGGCGCCTCCAAAAGCGGAAGGTGCGGATGCACGGCCGCTCCAGGAGAAGCGGCTGCATGTGGAGTACCCGCGCAAGCTCAGGGCCATTGTGGAGCGGCTGCAGGACAAGCGCTGCGAGCCGTTCCGCTTCGCGTTCTGCTGCAAGGTGAACGAGCATCTGTCCACGGACGCCACTCGTCGTCGGGCGCTTGAGAATACCAACGACGTGCAGAAGACGCGGTTGGACGCGCCGATTGCGCGTATTCAGGTGTCGTTCGACAAGCAAGCGGAGCGACTCGCGCGCGCGTACTCGAGACTGGCGCTATTCATGAACGACAAGCTCGCGGCCGACTCGCCCGAGCTTCAGCGAGTGCTGGAAGCGCCATCGCTCCCGCGGCTAATCCCATTCTGCGCTCGTCTGAAACTGGTGCGTGGTCTTGTGATATCCTGGGTCGGACGAAACACTGACAGGCCAACTGCTGTGCTCTTGGTGATGCCCCAGGCGAAGCAGATGCAGCGAGTGCTCGGCCATGAGAGCGATGAGTTGGCAAAGCGCTCGCCTCCACAACCATCATTGTCAGCCGTACGTTTCAAATGCCACTTGGCTATGACCAAATGCGAGGACTCACCGCCACGTACAGGCTGCTGTAGCGCACCGAGACGCGATACTGGCAAGGATCCGGCGCAAGCGACCAAGCAACACCGCAGCCAACACCGTCACTGTGACCAACGCGCCTCTGTTGGCGTCCGAGATGTTCTCATCTGGCTCCGAGCGCGATCTCGACTTTATGGACGCTCTTCAGGACGCGTGGGCGGCAAGCGACGGCAGCTCTTCCTCTCCTCCGGTCGTGTACCCCGCGAAGCTGCGAGAGCTGGTGCTGCTCGAAGCGTCCACCCTCGTGCTGGAAGCGTTCAAGCAGCTCTTTGCCAGCTCGGACCTGGCGCCGCGAGAGAGCGACGTCGCCAGCATGATGCAGTTGGTGCGGCTCATCGACTCGGTCGCGCTCACTCGCGGCCGGCGGTACCGCAGCATCGTCGCGCCCACTCCAAACCCGACTGACTGCTAGCGCACACTCTATGAGCCACTGGGCTTCAATGCACGGTCACAGCATTGCCAGGGATCGCCATCAAGTGAGCATCCGCAGTCGTCAATGCCGACTGACGTGGTCCACGTCTTCAGAAAACGGCTCACCTGACGGTATGCCTTTCGATGGGTTTCTACTCAAGTCCGCACCATACTGAACAATCGACCGGCGTAATCACGATGGACACGTTTATGTAGTTCAAGAGGTTTTTGGGGCCTCTTCAGCGACATGCGAGCTTTCCAGCTCTTCCAGCAGCGCATTGATCATCGCGCACGTCGATCATCGCTTCAGCCCTCAGCGCTGTCAAGGGCCCCAGCACCAAGAACAAGCTCGAGAAGCGCCGCCGACAGAAGAGTCAAGACGGGATGGCGACCATCCAGACGGCCCAGAATGCGCTGCAGCGCTCCAGGTCGGCGTACAAGATGCTCCCCGGCGCCGACACGCCCTGGAAAGACTCGGACCGCCTCGCGCAGTTCATCGCCAACGTGGCCGGCGGCTCGCTCGTCGTCCTGGGCACGGCCAGCTTCGTGGCGCAGGTCATCAAGGACGCCATCCCGGAGACGCCGCCGAGCGCCAGCGAGCTGCTGCAGCACTACGCCGCGCGGCTGCTCTCGTTCGCCACTGCTGGCGCCGAGGAGGCGTGGGCGACTGCCGTCTTCTACCTCTCGCAGCGCTACACCTACGACGACTTGCTGGCGAACCCGCGCGTGATGGTCAAGCCTCTGGCCGTCGTCGCGTCCGCGCTGGCAATTGTAGTGGTGATCATCAGGTTCAAGTCGGTCGGCTGGTTCTGCGGGCTCCAGGTCGTCATCATCCTCCAGTGGGTCATTGCGCTGTACCAAATGGTGCGCATCGCCGTCTCGCTGTCGCTCTACTTGACCGTAAAGGCGTTCAAGTTCGCCGTCTCGCTCGTCCGGCGCGTCTTCACCTCGGTCTTCCAAGTGCGCGGGAGGCAGATCGAGCTGCTGCGCCAGCTCATGAAGACGACCAGGAGCTACCCGGAGTGGGCACAGATGGCGCGCCACCTCGACGTACTGGAGGGGAAGGAGGGCTGGAAGGTCAAGATCAGCCGTGAGGACCTCGAGTACTGCGACTTTGCGCAGGTCGAGCGCAACATCGAGACGCTGACGCGCGTGATGTCGGCCAAGCCTGTCAACATGGAGGAGCTCAAGTACGTCGTGGCGTCCCACATCAACCGCAACGAGCTCGGTATCGACGCGCCGAGTCTCCACCTGGACTGCCACTCGGGCACCAAGAAGCTCGTGACCGAGTATAACGCGCTCGTCATCCAGGCGCTGGATATACTGGCGGCCGCATCCTCCGACGTGATTCCCGTGGAAGACAAGCTGCGGTTCTTTCGCCACCTCAAGCTCTCGTTCGGGTCCACCGCGCTGTGCCTGAGCGGCGGCGGCGCGCTCGCCATGTACCACATGGGCGTGGTCCGCGCGCTGCTGGAAGCCGACTTGCTGCCGAACGTCGTGTCCGGCTCGTCCGGTGGATCTATCATCGCGGCGTTCATTGCGTGCAAGACGAAGCAGGAGCTTCTGGACCAGATCTTAGTGACGGACGTGTCCACGCGGTACTTCCCGCTTGGCATCCGCTGGTTCCCGCCGCTGCTCGAGCAGCTGGCGCACTGCATTAAGACGGGTTTCCTGGTCGAGTCGTCCGACTTTGAGCGCACGACATCGCACTACTACAGCGAGCCGATGGATGCGTCCTCCAAGGTCATGAACTACACGTTCCAGGACGCGTTCGAGAAGACTGGGCGACACGTGTGCATCACCGTGTCGGCGTCCGACATTACGGGCCACAAGGGCCCGAAGAAACTGCTGCTGAGCCACGTCAACACGCCGCACGTGCTGCTCTGGAGCGCCGTGGCCGTGTCCTGCTCGCTGCCCGGCATCATGAAGGGCAAGCAGCTCATGGCGCGCGACTTCAACGGCAAGACGGTGCCGTACAACTCGCTCGAGAAGGAGTGGGTGGACGGCAGCATCCAGCACGACCTGCCGATGGAGACCATGGCGAGCCGCTTCGAGGTGACCAACTTCATCGTGTCGCAGGTCAACCCGCACGTGGTGCCGTTCGTCGGGGACGAGATCGACCGGCCCGACTTCCGCAAGAGCGTCTTCCATAAGCTCGAGAGCGTCATCGCGGCCGACGTGCGCCACCGACTCAAGATGCTCGCGTTCCTCGGGCTCTTCCCCAAGATCTACGGCCACCAGTTCAGCCCGTACTTGCAGCAGAACTTCTCGGGCAACGTGACGCTTGTACCCGACTTCATCTTCCTCGAGGCCGTCGGTATCAAGGCCATCCTGAATCCGACCGTGGAGGACATGACGCGGTACATTGAGGGCGGACAGCGCACCGTGTGGCCAAAGCTCGCATACATTCGTCACTTGAGCAGTATCGAGCGGTGTCTGGACGGCCACGTCGAGGCGTTGAAGGCGTTGGCAGTGGCCGTTGGACACTCCAGTGGCGACATTGGACGCCACGAAGTCGAGAACTGGCATGCGCGCGGGGAGTTGTGAACGTGGCATCTCGTTCGAGAACTTGCCATGCGAGAATCCTCCTCCGATTCGAGAAGCCCAATCGAGAAGGGAGACAGATCCGTCAGGTTGAAGCCATTATGTTCGGACAGGAATAGGCTGCACGAACTGGTTGCGTCCCTTCGCGTCTCAGCGCAATTTTTCGAGAAAGTAAAAGGGTAGGGCTCATCTCATACAAAAATCAAGTCATTATTTGTGATGGCTGGTGTGTCAAGTGTCCTTTCATCAGGGGTAGGGCTATTCTTCGAAAACTACGTAAAAGAAAACCACGAGTCCAACATTCATTCGTGTATGAATTGACGCGCCTCAGTGGCTGGCAGACAACTTTTACTTTTTCTCCTTTTAGCGTCCACAGTTGGTTCTCCCCCAAACAAGAATATCCATTGCGGGCGACGTTCACTTGAGGTGAGTATACCACGCGAAGAAGCGTGCGGAATTCCCCGCATGGCCGCTGCTGTTCGCCTCGATGCCCCGCGTTAGTCGGTCTGCCATGTGCGCGCAGCAGCAGCAGTCTCTCACTCGGGAACTCGCACTCCGCTTGATGGCTGCTTCTTGTCCAGCGTGAAGACGACAAGAGACGACAAGGAGCGGCACACGTCCCTCAGCAATCGGAACAGAACACAACAAACAGCGCTCTGCACTTCACTTTCGGATCTCAAGATGCCCAAGCGCAAGGCGAGTGCGTGGCCTGCGAGCATCCTGGGCGACCCAGACGTGCTGAGCCTGGACGACGAGGGCCGCTTCGTGCTGTGCAAGATCTGCCACGTGCACTACGCCGTGCACGGCGGCAAGAAGCCGCGGCCCGTGCTCATGAACTCCAACTTCCGCACGCGCGCCTGGGACGTGCACAAGCTGCGCACCAACTCGCACCGCGTGCAGCGCGACCACGAGCGCGCGCGGCGGCTGCAACTCCAACAACAGCAAGCCAAGCAGCAGCAGGAAAAGCAGGAGAAGCAGGAGAAGCAGGAGGAGTGGGATCGTGAGCAGCGAGTGCTGGCCGACGCCGCCAGCTCGTCCGCCACATCCTCGCAGGTCGTGACGACCACGAGTAGCAGGAGCGGTGACACGGACGTCAATGCCGTGTCCATCTCACGCGCTCTGCCCGTGCGGACTGCAGAGCAAGAGGAGGAAGACAAGGACGAGGAGGAAGAAGAGCTGGAGGACAAGCGGCGGTACGTCGAGCCGGAGGAGCAGGAGGAGCAGGAACACAAGCAGGAGGGTGGCAGTAGTGGAGCGCACCGACGCTGGGCCGAGATGAGCATGGCGGCGCTGCAGCCGCAAGAGAGTCGCCACCCGATGAACCGGCTGCGTGTGGCATCGTCCCCGTTCCCGGAGGTCTCGTCGGCTCCCGCGCCGCGCTTCGAGTCGACGCCGCCGCCTCCGCAGGCGCCGGACGACCGGGACGGCGAGGACAAGGCCGCTGCCGCCGCTGCAGTAGTCGCGACTCTCCGTCGCCCGTTCCAGCTCCCACTAGAGGCACCGGTGGATGGGCGAAGCGCCATGAAGACGGCTGGAGGAGAGGCCTCGGGCGGAGACGGCTCCCCGCAGATCTCTACGTCGCAGGTGCGTAAGCATGCCCGGAGCAGTGGAAGAGACCAGCTGACTGACAGACGCTTCGGCTGCTGCAGATGTACGCGACGCAGATCGAAGGCATGGCGCGCTGGCGGCACATGCACGACGACGTGAGCCGCGCGCTGCGGACGCAGCCGGCCAAGCGGCGGAAGCCCAGCAGCGACCGGGATCGAGATCGCGTCCCGGACGGGGACACGGAGCCCCGCGAGAGCGAGGACAGCGGCGAACTGTCGAGCAGCAGCGTGACGGCGAGCAGCAGCGGCGGAAACGCGACGGCTGGCAGCTCGAGCAGCGTCGGCGTCGGAATTAGTACCAGCGCCGGCGCCAAGCCAGTCGAGGCGTACTCGCGGCGCGAGATGCGCGCGGCGACGGCGCTCGCAGGCACGGAGGAGATGAGCGGCAACCGCGAGATGGTCGCGCGCAAGCTCAAGTCGCTGAACGACCAGTACCGCGCGCGCAACCTGCGACCAGAGGACACGACGGCCTTCCTGGACCCGGCCAGCGCCTCGTACAAGACCTTCTGGGGCACCTTCCGCGACGTGATGAGCTCTCGGCCGGACAGCAAGGCGCCTGCGACCTCCACGGTGCGCGAGACGGCTGCAGCCACGGCCACGCCGACGCACCACCACCATCACCACCACCACTACTACTCAGGTGGCCGCCGCGAGTCGACCAACAAGAGGCGGGCAGAGGACAACCAGCTGAGCAGCTCACGCCCAGCCACCGCAGTAGCCAAGGCGGCAGCGGCAGACGGCGCCGACTTGACAACACCTGGAAGCTCGGCCAACAGCAGCGATGGCGCGTTGTTGCGGCCGCAGGTGCAGGGGCAGGAGCACACGCAGACGTGGCAAGTGGTGCACGACCAGCGCCTCGTGAACGCGTTCGACCGGCTGACCGGCGCCGTGTCGACGCAGCTGTCCGAGCTGCTCGTCCAGGAGACCGAGAACCGCCGCGAGGCGCTCTCGGGGCTCACGCAGGCGGTCGTCGACCTCGGCGCGCAGCAGAAGCGCTCGATCGGGCAGTACATTAACCTCCAGGAGCGGCACCTGGCCACCATGGAGGAGATCTTGCAGCACAAGCTGTGGCAAGAGACCCTCGAGCGCGAGCACGAGGACGCCAGCGACCAGGAGATGAAGGAGGAGGGCGGAGAGCTGTGATACCCGCGACTGCATGTCTTGGTGTGGGAATCCGCGCTGCCATCGAGTGGGAAATGCGTGACAGCTGCGGGACGCCGGCGCGAGGAAAGCCCTCGCGAAAGTATAGAGTCGCCGCGTGTCAATCAAACCCTCCGTAGAGAGGTTGAAGAGATCAACACCATCGCCTTGACTGCAACCTACATCATCGAAAGGCTGCCTCCATGCGCTTCGCATCGCCTTGACCTGCCTGTCCACCTTGCAACAGAGCACAGCCACGACCACGCCGCGCCAACAACAACAACACAAGTCAGCGGCACACACCATTTTGGTGGCTTGGCGGCGCTATGAGAGCAAGGAAAGCCATCCGTTGCCATGCTTAGGACATCCGCTGCTCCTGGTCTTGCCTTTCGCTATTGAACTGTCAAACTGCCGCAATACTGAGCGCAATACCCCGATAGCGAGAGATGTCCACATCACCTGACCGCGAACTGCTGGAGGCGCTCTGCTCAGCGACGGCGGCGGCGTCCTCGACTTCGGCTGCGGCTCTGACTGCGACTCCTGCTGCGGCTCGACGAGCGGTGACGGCGACGCTGGTGCCTGCTGCTGACCCCAGCTTCACGGCGACTGCTGTCTTGTTCTCGAGTATGCGAGCGATCGTTCGAGCGTCTGTTACTTCGCTCACCCCGTCTACAGTATCACACGTGAGCTGTCTGCTGTCCGTTGTCAGTCATGCCCAGCGCAACAGGTTCAACGCACCTGGGACGGGAACGGGAGCGCGACATGGACCTTGTCTTCTCCTTCCCGCTCCTGTCAGCCGCCGACTGTCTCCCTCGCCCGTCGCCGACTGTGCCGCCGCCTTGCTGCCTCCGCCGCTCCCGCCGCTGGTCGGCGATTTCCCGCATCTTCTGGCGGATTTTGAGGTACCCGATATGCAGCTTGCCGCCAAAGTGGTCGGCCAGCCGCCGGTCGCTGTCGTAGATGCTCAGGTACGCGCCGCACACGTCGCATACGCGCAGCCGCTGGTTCGTATTGGCGGCTCCGCGCTGCGACTCGTCCGCCGCGTTGTGGCCGTTGCTTGGGCTTGCAGCGCCGTCCGAGGAGCTGCCAGCCTCTGGCTCGCCGCTGGGCTCACCAGCAGCCTCCGCCTTGACGGACTTAATTAACGCGCTGGCCTGGGCGTCCGCCCGCTTCTGCTTGAGCTCCTCGGCCTTCTGCACGAGCTCCATCGCCTTGTCCACTCCGCCTTGGCTCCCTGTCATTGATTGCATCGGTCACTTCAAGTGAGTATCGCCGCCAACCATGAACATACCTACCCAAACAAGCGCTCACCAGCGTCTTCTGCTTGCCGCAGGACGTCCTGGATCTCGGCCGTGAGCTGCAGCACCTCGGTCGGCTGCTCCGCACTTAGCAGAGACAGTGGCTTGACGTTGTCCAGCTCTGCAAGCCGCCGCTGTGCGCGGGCGATCTTGAGGTCCACGTCCGTCAGGAAGCGGCCCAGCTCGCGCTCGAGCTCGCCATCGAACGCACAGGCCGTCTGCGCCTCGAAGGCGGCCTGCAGCGCCGGCAGGTGCAGCCGCTCGCACGCACCGAGGTTCAGCTTGGTGTTCTGGAAGAGCTCGTGCGGACACAGGCCGCTCAGGAAGGGCTTGCACACGCGCGGGTGTCGGAAGTCCGAAATGTCCTCCTCCGGCCGGTCGCCGTCCCGGTTGCGCCCCATCAGGCTGTCCAGCAGCGCGCGCTGCTCGTCCATGGCGCTCGCCGCTGACGCGATGCCGAAGATCAAGGATTCACTATGCGGACAGCAAGGCGACACCAGGCAAGTTGCCCCGATAGAATACTGCTCGACTTCACGTAAGTACGATTTTGAAGAATTGGGTTACCAGTAACCAATTCACAAGAAACGAGGGTTACGATACTTTGCGACGATAACCCACCATGGTTAATGCTGTATTGTCCAGCAAGTCTGGAGTGCAAACTTGCCGGATAATACAGCATGTTATATCAATTGAGTGCGCAGTATGGGGCTGACATCTTCCTTAGGACTGGCGGGACTATAGGGAGTAATTTTCGAGCTTGACTGGTGGATGTTCCATCGTGCCATGTGGAGCAGGAATTCATCGCAACGGATATGAGATCGCGGGGAACGAAATGATACTAACATACCTTTTAATCGTTTCGAGAATACGGCGCCTGAAGTTCAGCAACGATTATTCGTACTTAAGTGAAGTTTCGAGAAAAGGCGGATTTGTGTTTCCAATAGTCCAATCCGAAATATTCTCGACGCAAACGAGGTCGGCGGTGCAAGCGAACCTATCGACAGCAGCGACGACGACCAAGATAAAGTAGCGGAGGTGGATGCATTGCCCGACTGGTTGGTTGAAAGGAGTTGATCGACGCAGACTGAAGCACAAGCGCGGACTAGAGAAAATGGATCGAGCGATATGTCGAGACAGTTATCAAAAGAACTGATACAAATATCCACGATGTAAACGACTGATTATTGATTATCGATATGGAAACAATCCGGCTTTTTCACCATGAAGTAGGCCCAGTTTGGCAATTCTGACACCGCCACCAGAACCGCAAGATGATTTTACTCCATAAAGTGTGCTTTTCTGAAAACGAGTATTTTAATTTTTTTCGGAGACACCTTTTCGAAAAGGCTGTGGTTTGGCGGGAAAATGAATTTCGAACCAACCAGCTTACTAACACGAAAAGGAGATTGCGCGCTTCGTTGTGGTGCCCTCCGATTCGAATTGAATTTAATACATGTTAGTATCCTTTCGCTTCACACCGTCTCATATGCTCTGCATCCCAGCGTCGCTTATTTCCAGCGAGCGAACGTGAAGCATCCAAGCATTCATTCATAGCTAGTACCGCACCAGATTGATGCCTGAGGCTTGATCTTTTATGTGAAATTTCCTGCAGGTCGGCCAAAAAGCGAGAATAAATGCTCAGCATAAAAATCTCGCAATTATTGATTCGCTAGCACTTGACGGGGTGGGCGACATCTGATAACCGGGTCGGACGTTTCGATTTGACCTGGAATCCAGCCACATTCGAATTCTTCTTTCGACTGTGTGGAGCTGGCGTGCACCGAGCGCCGGCACTGCAGCCGAGCGCCGAGACAGCCGCCGAGACCACTTGCCGCCCACGATGCCTCGTGGCGAGATTGCGGAGTTGGTCGACTCTTTCCTATCGATTCCAGCCAACAGAGCCTGCTTGACGAGCTCGACGGCTGTCATGCGAAGGATCTGCGTCGGGCGTGCGCAGAACTCAAGCTAGGAGCACAAGCAAGGTCGTCGACCAACAACAACAAGGCCGGATTCATTGATCTGTTCCTCTCTTATCATCGATCCCGTCGAGATGGCGTCATGCTGGGTCTGGCTGGGCCTTCGAAAGCCTCCGACGCTGACAGCCGTCGAGCCAAGCACTGCGCGTTTCGCTTGGCGAACGTGGTCTTCAGCGACAAGTTTATCGACCGCATCATTGAAATGAGCAAGCAACGATCGCGTCTGGAGCTGGACGTCGGTGCCGTGAACGCCAAGAGCTCGTACTGGCGGGACGTGGAAGCTGCATTTGCTGGCCAAGACCCCGAGTACCACAAGCTGATCACAAGGCGGCCCGAGAACATCGGAATCATGCCGAGCGAGGCTCCGCAACACTCGGCAAGCAAGCTTCGGCGCTTGTGGAAGGATGTGACGGCCTTTCACAGTACGGCGCTGACGAACTCAAAGCAGTCGGGCACGCACGAGTCCGACTTCTATGATTTTTGTGGTGTCCGCGTCGACGTCTCATACATCCACGACTGGCTGCTCATGCGTCCAGAGCAGCTAACAAGCGTCGAAGGCAAGTTGCCGAACAGGGCGAGACTCTCCACGTTGGAATCTGGCGGCGACGCTGAAGAAACGCATGACGAGGCAGTCACGTTGCCGGCAAAGAGAGGACGACCCAGCACTATCGACCACATACTTGAGATGATTAACGAAGAGCGAGCTCTTGCGGCGCGCCAGCGCATTTTCGAGTTCGACACCATCCAGAAGTCTGCACAGGCGGTCCGTGACACACTCGATGCAATTGAAGCGCTGAACAATGCCAACTTCAACCAAGACATCATCGAGACTGCGAGGCGCAAGGCCAATCCGCTCATAAGCAAGTGGCTGCGTGGGCTGGACAAGGTCAACTACCCCGATCGCAACACGACGAACGAAGATGACGACAATGAGAGCGATGACTATGCTTTATGCTAATTGGTACGGCCGAAACAGGTTGCTGCTGCGCAGCTCTCCGACTAATCCCTCTCGAACAAAGCTTTGGACTGTCGGCTGTTGATTGTGGTCGCTTGGGGCATACGTGAGCTTCGACTGCATGGACGCATGAGTGCGCGTAGCTCCCATTCGTAGCTCATTGAACACTGGGTCGGCGCTGCCTTCGAGACGCTCTGTGATTGTAAAGTTGTGAAGGATGGGTGCACAATGGATGATTTTTGTGGAGTTCTCGAGGCTGGACTGAAGCGGCCGCTGGAATATCCCCCACTTCTTCACAAGGATGCCAAACGCCATCTCAATGCGGATCCGTAGATGGGAGAGATGGAAGTTGAAGGAGTCTCGATAAATGTAGTCAAGTTTGGATGCGAGAAAAGGAGATGATCTGTAGCTTTGTACGCGTTGTCCGCCACGATGAACAGGCCAGCTTCTAGCGATTCGATGACGCGAGGCAGCGCGCTCTCGCGGTACGCACGAATGTCGTTGGCACCACCTGGATGACTTGCGTCGACGATAACAAATCGACTCACTGCGTCACAGCAAGCTTGGACGTTGATGCCCATCCTCTGTAATGCCCGCTGAAGTAGGCGCGTGGCCCCGCGCCGTCAGTAGTGCTGGAGGGTGGATTGCGCACCGTACACAACCATCCGTCCATGGCGGCAACGCACCCAACAAATATGCCGTGGCTGCTCTCCAGAGCAAACGCTGCTGCTGCGCGCTCCGGGCAGTCGACGACATCGGGAACACGATCTTGATCTCGCGGACGCTTTTAACGGCGCTCATCGTGTCCAGCAAGACTTTGTACGCGTATGACCGGCTTGTTCCACTGACGCGCCGGATGCCATCCACTGACCCGCCGGCCAAGTACCGAATCAGCATTTGCAGCTTGTTCGCCTCTGTCACTCGTTGTCGATTCATCCATACGTGCGGGTCGCGTTGGAGAACAGGTCCAACTAGAGTCAGCAGCCGCTCGAATGAAGCAGCGCTCATCCGATAGCATTTCAACCTGGCTTTCACGCGAGAGCCGCTCCTCCTCGAGCTGCCAGATCATGCGCGGGCGAACAGGCTTCCTTGGTCGAGCACGACGTTGGCGGGACGACTGGTCGTGGATAGCCACGGCTGATAGGAGGAAAAGTTGCCGAATCCGCGAACGACCGCTGTCGTGATGACCGACGGGCGCGACCTCAGTCGAGTGGTCACGTTCGGCCGACCCAGGTGGACTGTCCAACAAAGTCTCGTGCATGCTCGGCGCTCGAAGGCAGTCTCGGCTGTTGGCGGCAGTCTCTGGGCTTGGGGGAAGTCTCAGCGCTCGGCGGCAGTCTCGGCGGCAGTCTCCACGATAGTCTCGGCGCTCGGCTGCAGTCTCGGTGACAGTCTCGGCGCTCGGCGGCAAGTCTCGGCGCTTGGCGGCAAGTCTCTGTGGTGTAGCGGGATCAGGAAAATTCACTGATCCGCTCACGCACTCGCTCGGTCGTCGGATGTGGCGTCCTTGGTGACGTCCGAGCCCGGATCTTGGTCTCAGTCGGTAGCGTGTAGCGCCGTAGAGGGAGAGGAGTGGGCTGGTGGCTGATCGCGGCGTGGAAGTTCCTCACCCGCGATCGCGTAGATGCAGCTGAAGCGATCACCCTTGTGATCGTGGCTGGCCTGTCGTATAGGGCTTCCAATGCGACCGTAGCGATCACTCCGTGTGATCGTGGTTGGCCTGCGTGTGCAGGGCTTGCCAATAGCCAAATAAGAGCACCTTAACGCTCCCGCGTTGGGCGTGCGAGTTGAATGGGCTGCGAGACGAAGCAACAAGAAGGTGGAGACTTGTGTACTTGGACGTAGATTCGCAACTGTTTAGCCTTCTCGAGCAGCGGGCGAGGACTCTCCCCCTATCCACTCATCCACTTCTGCTTACCTACCCCCTGGGTTCAGGCCGGCTGCATCCGCCAGCTGTGTCAGCCATCTGTTCTTCTAAGCTGACTTTATCTGGTCTCGACCCGACGACGATCAGTCATCACCGATCTGGTTCAATCTTGATCGTCGATCCACGATCTGATCCTTGGCTGGTGATCTGCGATCGGGTCTCCGTCGCTGGTCCGTGATCTGGCCTGGACCGCTGATCTGTGATCTCGTCTGTGATCGGCGATCTGATCGTCGACCGTTGATCGGCGATCCGACCCTTGCTCGTCGATCCGCGACCTGGTTCTTGGACGGTGGCCCGCGATCTGGTTTTGGATCGGTGATCCGATTCCTGACCGCTGATCTCCGATACGGTCCTTGGTCAACGATCCGTGATCTGGCCCTTGATCGGCGATCCACGATTCGGTCTCTGATCCGCGATCCGCGATCTGGTTCTTGATCGGTGATCCTCGATCCGATCCTCGATCGGCGATCCGATCACCGATCGGTGATCTGCGATCTGGTCCTTGGTCTACGACCTGCGATCATGTTCCTGATCGGTGATCCGTGATCTGGTCAGTGATCGTCGATCCAATCACTGACTTGCTGATCTGCGATCAGGCCTCGGATCCGCGATCTGCGATCTGGTTCTCGATCGGTGGTCAGCGATCTGGTCCTGACTCGGCGATCCGCGATCCGGTCCCTGACCGACCGGTGATCCGTGGTTTGGTCAGTGACCGTCGATTCGATCGCTGACCGCTGATCCGCGACCTGGTCCTTGGTCTGCGATCCGCGGTCAGGCTCTCGATCGCTGATCTGCAACCTGATCCCTGAACCGCGATCCGCGATCTGGTTCTCGATCGGCGATCTGCGATCCGACACCTGATCGGCGACCCACGATCTGGTCCGTGATCGTTGATCTGGTCGTACAGTAACCGAGTACGTGGAGTACCCCAGGGTACCACTGTGGTCGGTTCAAGTACCACTGTGGTCAGTTCCCCGGCGAGGTCCCCTGTCGCTCTGTGAAAACACCCCTGTCGCTTTGCCACATGTACGCAGCCAGCACAAAATCGCGATTGCAGTGGCGAGAAGTGGGGTTGCCGCTACTCTGCTGACAGGGGGTAAAACGGCCCACTCAACGTTCCAGTTTCCACTTGATTGGAAGAGACCTTCACCTGCGATATATCTGCGAGGTCTGCCGCCGCGGAGCTGGTGCGTCAAACCAGCTAAATTGTTTGGGACGAGGCCCCGATGACGCATCGCTACCTATTCGAGGCCCTTGACCGCACCATGTGCTTCCTCCTTGACAAGGACGCACCCTTCGGCGACGTGGTGGTTTTGATGTCGGGCGACTTTCGGCAAACTCTTCCAGTCATTCCACGAGCTGGACCAGCCGAGACAATCGCGGCCTCCATCAAGAAGTCGGGTCTTTGGAGAGAGGTGCACAAGGTTGCACTCACTACCAACATGCGAGTTCGGTAGCCTTCTTCGTCCGGCACATCCACAGAAGACGTACTGTTCGCCGAGTTTCTCCTCGGGATTGGCGACGGGCGTTGTGAGACGAGTGTCCAAACCGGTACGAATTCGCGTTCATTCCGCCGGACCTGATGCTAATGCCTCCGACCGCTGATGAGCGAGAGCCTCTCCGCCGATTGGTTGATCAGACCTACGGGGATCTCAACGAGTCGACAGAGCGGTCGAGCCTGTACTTTGCAGAGCGGGTCATCCTTGCCCGGAAGAACGACCCCGTCAACATGGTCAACAATCTAACTCTGGACCAGCTCACTGGAAGTGCTTAGACGTACACATCGATCGACTCCGTCGAGGGATCGGACGAGCTTGAGCGTCAAATGCAGACCAGCTCTACCCTCCAGAGTTCCTCAACACTATGACTTTGAGCGGGATGCCGCCTCACGAGCTTCGGTTGAAGGTTGGCGCAACCGTCATGCTGATTCGGAACTTGAACGCACAAGAAGGCCAGTGCAACGAACCCGCCTTCAAATCACGCGACTGCAAAGCCACTGCATGGAGGCTACTGTGATGACCGGGGTCGGGTCCGGGAGGTTGGTCGTGATCCCACACGTCACTCTCATCAGTCGAAACTCAGGGTTTCCCTTCGAGCTGCACCGCAAGCAGTTCCCAGTGCAGCTGGCGTTTGCGATGACCATCAACAAGTCTCAAGGTCAATCCCTTCGACACGTCGGAGTGTACCTCCCAGAGCCGGTTTTCGCTCACGGTCAACTGTACATAGCGCCCTCTTGGGCTACGTCGAGGCTCCATCTACACATCTTGGCGAAGGAAGCTGCCGCAGACTCACACGGAGATGGCGTCTACATCAAAAACATCGTGTATCGCGACATTGTGTCGTAGGAGAGGATAGATAGCGCGACGCACATTGCCAATCAAGCAACACTTTTTATTGCACAAATTCAATTTTCCAGAACGAACCGCCCCCGCTTGCGGGGCCGGCGCCTGGATTGTGACGGCATAAGCTATCGCTACCAAAGAGCCACCGATGTTATCTCAAGATACAGAGGTGTAGATGACATGAGAATCCGCCCGCAGCTTCCGTTTTTGGCGGCGTATCCCAAATGGGCCGGTTTCCCTGCACCTGCGTCGCACCGTCAAGATTAAGTTAGGCGGGGCACTACTGGGGACCATACCTAGACTCTAACATCAAGGCGAGTTCGCCATCGAACTGACTTCTCAGGCTTCTTGACACCCTACGTCCCTCCCGTTCGCACTCCATTCCAATGCATGCACTCCGACATGCAGTTCCAGTGTCAGTGCGGCATCCTGGTCGTGCGCCCCTGTACCTGCTCAAACGCCACAACTTGGAGTGATCCCGAGCGCTCTTCACTTTCAACACGCACTCCTAACTCACTCGCTCATTTCTTGTGGTGCTGGTTCTCGCGCTCCTGCAGCAGGCGGCGCAGGATCTTGCCGGACGCCGACTTGGGGATCTCGGTCACGAACTCCACCTGGCGCACCTTCTTGAACGGCGCCACGCGCTCGGCCACGAACGCCATCACGTCCGCCTCGGTCACGCCGGCCGCGTTCGTCGGGTCCTTGAGCACCACGAAGGCCTTGGGGATCTCCTCTCCCATGACGTCCTGGCCCCGAACGCAGCATGCGTCCTTGATGTGCGGATGCTTGTTCAGCACGTCCTCAAGCTCGGCCGGCGCCACCTGGTGGCCCTTGTACTTGATCAGCTCCTTGACGCGGTCCACGATGAACACGAAGCCGTCCTCGTCGATGTAGCCAATGTCACCCGTGCGCAGGAAGCCGTCATCCGTGAACACGGCCTTGTTGGCCTCGGCGTTGTTCGAGTAGCCAATCATGACTTGCGGCCCGCGGAAGAGCAGCTCGCCGTGCTCACCAGCCGGCAGGTCGACATCTTTCACGACGCACCGCACGCAGAGCTCCGTGTTGGGCACGAGGCGACCGACGCTCCCCTGCTCAACCAACGATTAGACCAACAGCCTGATGGCACACCGAAAGACACAACGCCACCGTACCGGCTTGCGGCGCGCGTCTTCGCTGTAATTGACCGCCGGAGACGCCTCGGTCATGCCGTACGCCTGCTTGACCGTGACCTTGAGTCGCTCCTTGACCAGACCCTCGACCTCCTTGCCCATCGGCGCGCCGCCCGACACGAGGAACTCGGTGGCCGAGATGTCGTACTGCTCGACCATGGGGTGGTGCGCCAGGAACAGCGCCACGGGAGGCGCAATGTGCGCCGCTCGGATCTGTTGCGGCACACAAGTGAGTTCTCCACTCTTCTCGCTACCGGATAGAGAGATAACTCGCCGCTGAACGCACCTTGTACTTCTCCAGGGTCGTGAGGAAGCTCTCGGGCTCGAACCGCGGCAGAATGACCTTGGCCGCGCCTTGGTACATGGACAGATGCATGAGCATCATGCCGTAGATGTGAAAGAAGGGCAGCAGCCCGAGCGAGTGGTCGCCCAGGTCCTCCACGTGGTGCACTTGCAGCGCGTTCGAGACCATGTTGCGCGCGCTCAGCGCCACTCCCTGGGCGGAATCACACAAGAACCACGAGCAGGCAGCCAGTGAGCATTGACACCCCAACACGCTCGCCAGAGTATGAACACGCTCGCACCTTGGGCACGCCAGTCGTCCCGCTCGAGAACGGCAGCAGGACGTTCAGCTCCGGGTCGATCTTCTCGAACGTGAACGAGTCAAAGTCCTTCTTGGCCAGGTCGCTTTAGCGACACAGCGAGCACAAACACAGAGGGAGAGTGAGTCGACGACAACAATGCTTAGCGGTGCATAGTCAAGAGTACGCACTTGATGCTCGTGAGCTGCGCGTGGCTGGCCTCGGCGGCCGAGCCCATAGTGTACACGAAGCGCTTGTCGACGCCCGACTGCTCGGCGGCCTCGAGCGCCACCTTCTCCAGCTCCTTGTGCGTGATGATGTAGCTCGCCTGCCCTCCACCGTGTCAGCAACCTGCTTTACATACACCAAGACAGAGGCGCTCAAGCTGTCAAGACCGACCGTACCTTGGCTTCGCGGATCTGCAGCGCGAGCTCGTCCGGGAGGAACATGGGCGACGCCGGCGAGCACACGGCGCCCAGCGACGTCAGCGCTGCACATTGACACACAAATCCCCAGTCAATCCAGTGTCCGCCGTATCAGAAACCCAAGCGCGAGCAGTCCAATCAGTCCGCACCTAACACGACCATCGGGAACTCCATGCAGTTGAACGAGTGCAAGATCACAGCCTGCCCACACAAGTCGCCACAGCGCGTCAGTCGAACAACAGGAGCGAGAGCCATAGCCAACAAACCACGTACGTCTCCCTTGCGGACGCCGTCCTCTGCCAGCGCGACGGCCACGCGCTTGGCCTGGTCGTAGAGCTCGCGGAAGGTGATGCGCTCGTGCGAGAGCCCGCAGATGAAGGCCGTCTTGTCGCCGTTGCGCTCGGCCTGCTCGCCCACAATGTCCCAGATGGTCTGCTTGGGGATGTCGATCTCCGGGTGCGGCGACTTGTGCACGATGGGCGAGAACTCGAGCGTCGAGAAGGAGAGCGCCAGTGAGCGTCGCGGTGCCAGCCGCAGAGTCAGTGCCGGTGGTGCGCGCGCGACTGTCGCGACGCGTTGAGCCAGCGAGCGCGCGGCCGGGGCGGAGAGGAAGCGGCGGGCGAGCATGGGCGGACGGGAGGGGCAGGAGGGCGGAAGCGGCGAGTCCTTGGGTGAGGATTGACGAATGCGGACGGGGGCAGGAGATCGGCGAGCGCTTCCCGCCGCAATTGTATGGGGTTCAGTATGGAAGCGGAGAGCGTGACGACCTGCCAGTGTTGACCCGACAGGTAGATGACCGGGTTGAACTTTTGCGGTGGTGATGCGTCAGGAATGAGCTCCTGGCGTACTGTTTCTGTTGGGTAAAGTTGCGTCTGAGCGATTCACTGTGAAGATATTGATTAAAATGTACTTTATCGAGATGTCGACGCGACGCACCATTGCGACTGTTGCAGGTGGATGATCCAATACAAAACCCAAGTCAAAAGCCGTTCACGCCAGCACGTCACGTCAGTGTGAGCCACCGCGAGTCTTACATGGCCATCCATTCCTCCATTTCTGCTGACCGTGCCGCCTCTGTTGCAACTACGTCAAGTCCCCACAGTCTGCTGGTTGCTGTCGAAACCAGTCGCTGTGAGAGGCTGGCGATGCGGGCATCAGGTAGGCAGCAACACCCAGGACTGGAGGCCTCTGCCAATGGCCGTCATGCTCTGCCCGTGCTCGCTCATTCATTACCAATTCGATCCTCACAGAACGCTCTCCACTCGAGAGCTTCACTTATACACACGCCTGCCTCGAGGCGCCTCACGACATTCGACACTCACTCGCGTGACGACGACGCCCACGCCTCACGCCGCCACTCGCTCCTTGTGCTGCTCGTCCTCGCGCTCCTGCAGTAGCCGGCGCAGGATCTTGCCCGACGCGGACCGCGGGATCTCGTCGACGAACTCGGCGCGGCGGATCTTCTTGAACGGACCCGAGCGCTGCGCCACGAAGTTGATGACGTCCACGTCCGTCACGCCGGCCGCGTTCTCCGGGTCCTTGAGCACCACGAAGGCCTTGGCGACCTCCTCACCGACCGTGTCCTTGCCACGGACGCAGCACGCGTCCAGGACGTGCGCGTGGCCAGCCAGGATGTCCTCTATCTCGGTCGGCGCGATCCGGTGGCCCTTGTACTTGATCAGCTCCTTGACGCGGTCCACGATGAACACGAAGCCGTCCTCGTCGATGTAGCCAAAGTCGCCAGTGTGCAAGAAGCCGTCGTCCGTGAACACGTGGCTGTTGGCCTCGGCGTTGTTCGAGTACCCGAGCATGACCTGCGGCCCGCGGAAGAGCAGCTCGCCCTTGTGGCCGACCGGGAGGTCGAAGTTGGTCATGACGCACCGCACGCGCAGCTCCGTGTTGGGCACGAGGCGACCGACACTCCCCTGTTCATACGGAGTCCAGCAACCTCATTGAGTCGGCTGGGGTCTCAGAACAAAGCAAAACGCGTAAACTTACCGGCTTGCGATGCCCGTCTTCAGTGTAGTTGACGACCGGCGAGAGCTCCGTCGTGCCGTACGCCTGCTTGACAGTCACGTTCACGCGGTCCTTGACGAGCTTCTCGACCTCCGCACCCATCGGCGCGCCGCCCGAGACGAGGAACTCGGTCGCCGACAGGTCGTACTGCTCGGAGAGCGGGTTGTGCGCGAGGAAGTGCGCAGTCGGAGGAGAGCAGTGCACGGCTCGGATCTGCAGCAGGACGAGTACGAGGTGAGTCGAGCTACCTGATTGGTAGCAAACACGGGTCTCGAGCTCACCTTATACGTCTCCAGCGCGTTCAAGAACGACTCGGGCTCGAAGCTCGGCAGGATAACCTTAGCCGCACCTTGGTAGATGGACAGGTGCAGCATCATCAGCCCGTAGGACTGGAAGAACGGCAGCAGGCCGAGCGAGTGGGTGCCCAGGTCCTGCACGTTGTGTACTTGGAGCGCGTTCGCGAGCATGTTGCGCGCACTGAGCGCGACCGCCTTGGGCTCTCCCGTGGTGCCGCTCGAGAACGGCAGCAGCACGTTCAGGTCCGGGTCGATCGCCTCGAACGTGAACGAGTCGTAGTCCTGCTCGGCCATCTCACTGTCGACGCAGTGTGTCAGCTATGAACATACACAGACGAGCTCTGATCATAACGCACCGGACGCTCAGGTTCTCGTGCTGGCTGCTCGCGCTCTCTTCGCTCATCGTGTACACGAACCGCTTGTCGATGCCCGTATCGGCCGCGGCCTCGAGCGCCACGGCCTTGAGGTTCTCGTGCGTGACGATGTAGCTTGCCTGCCATTGACAAAGCAACCGAAGTCAGCGAATTCATGTAGCTTCAGTCTCCAGTTGCAGTCGACCGCTTACCTTGGCCTCGCGGATCTGGTACGCGAGCTCGTGCGACTTGAAGAGCGGCGACGCTGGAGAGCTGACGGCGCCTAGAGACATGAGCGCTGCATGTACCAGGACAAAGTCCAGGCGGTTAGTGATGGCGCTAGCGGAGCCAACATAGGACTGACGCGCGCACTCACCTAGCAGCATCATGGGGTACTCGAGGCAGTTGGGCGAGTGCACGACCACGACCTGTCCAGGTCCGCACGGCACGATGCAAGTCAGTCACCCTGGCAGTAAGGCGACGTGTCCCTATAGAATAGCACTCACGTCGCCTCTCTTGACGCCGTCCTTGGCCAGCGCGACAGCCACGCGCTTGGAGCGGTCGAGCAGCTGGCGGAACGAGACGTGCTCGTGCGTGAGTCCGTCGATAACCGCGGGCTTGTCGGGCGTCTGATCGGCCCGCTCGTGCAGCACCTCCCAGATGGTCTGCTTGGGGATGTCGATCTCCGGGTGCGGCGACTTGTGCACGATCCGCGCGGTCTGCTGGTACGTGGCGAAGCCGACGGCGAGCTGGCACTGGCGTTGGGATGCCGCCAGCCGAGTCGAGGCCGCGTTCTTAACGGCCGAGGTGAGCAACCGACGGGCGAGCATGGCGGACTACCAAGTGTCGAGTGTCCACTGGCGAGGCGTCGGCTGTGGACGAGAGCGAGGGAATTCGGGAATGGCAACGAGTGGGCGAGGCCAGCAGCAAACGCCACCGGGCAACGGACCAGGCAGCCAGGCAACAGGCCGGGAGGACAGTCAGCAAGGCGGACCGGCGCTTTCATCGTGGATTGAGTGGGTTGCAGCACGCAGCAGGCAGCAGGCAGTGAGGCGGTGCATCCACTTGATACCGTCGAGCCTCGAGGCGTCCACAGTGAGGGAGGTTGATGATGGGGAGCGCTTGGATTTGGACCTCTGGCGCGGGAAGTCACGACTGACGTTGCAACGGTTGAACTTTGTGAAACGAGGCAGATCAGAGGAATTGTGCGGCGGCTAGTTTCGGTTATAAGTTAAAAAACGTTCGATAGACGGTGACGAGCATTATTTAAGATTATTTAAGATAGGACGAGCTATACTTCAACGGGAATGCCTGGTTTAACTTCAGAGCGCCGCACGGACGCCCAAAGTGGCACCAATGACGACGACGCCGCGCTTGCGTTCCCTCAATGGCCGTGGGACGCGCGTGCGTGGCGAAGCCCACGACCACGACCAGCCGGTCCTCTCTTGCCGGGATCGCTCCAGTCGGGTCATGCATGCCCAGGGCCTTGGGCCTCCCGCCATGGTACTCGGTGACTGTGACTTCACGCAACACCGACGGCTGGTGCTGCGGGAAGGCCCAGCCAGGTACGTGCTCCGCGTATCACGCGACCCTCCGACAAGCAGTTAGTTGTCCACGCGCTCCGTTCATTAACCGACCAGCTAGCCTAGTGCTGGTGCTGCTGGTCCTCGCGCGCCTGCAGCAGGCGGCGCAGGATCTTGCCGGACGCCGACTTGGGGATCTCGGTCACGAACTCCACCTGGCGCACCTTCTTGAACGGCGCCACGCGCTCGGCCACGAACGCCATCACGTCCGCCTCGGTCACGCCGACCGCGTTCGTCGGGTCCTTGAGCACCACGAAGGCCTTGGGGATCTCCTGGCCCATCGCATCCGCTCCGCGCACGCAGCACGCGTCCTGCACGTGCGGGTTGTTGTTCAGCACGTCCTCGAGCTCGGCCGGCGCCACCTGGTGGCCCTTGTACTTGATCAGCTCCTTGACGCGATCCACGACGAACACGAAGCCGTCCTCGTCGATGTAGCCAATGTCACCGGTGCGCAGGAAGCCGTCGTCCGTGAACACGGCCTTGTTGGCCTCGGCGTTGTTCGAGTACCCGAGCATGACCTGCGGCCCGCGGAAGAGCAGCTCGCCGCGCTTCCCAGCCGGCAGGTCGACATCTTTCACGACGCACCGCACGCAGAGCTCCGTGTTGGGCACGAGGCGGCCGACGCTCCCCTGTTAGAGCACGCATAGCCAGTTAGATTCACTGACCCAAGACCCCTCGACGGCGTTGAGGATCGAGGCCTAACGCTTACTGGCTTGCGGTTGCCGTCCTCGCTGTAGTTGACGATCGGCGAGAGCTCCGTCATGCCGTACGCCTGCTTGACAGTCACGTTCACGCGGTCCTTGACGAGCTTCTCGACCTCCGGACCCATCGGCGCGCCGCCCGAGACGAGGAACTCGGTCCCCGACAGGTCGTACTGGTCGGCGAGCGGGTGGTGCGCCATGAAGAGCGCGATCGGCGGCGCGCAGTGGGCGGCGCGGATCTGTCGGCGAGGAGTATACACAGCCGCACAGGTGAGCCTACTACGCGTCTTCAAGTCGGTAGTCAGAGCTCCCAAACGCACCTTGTACTTCTCGAGGGTGCCCAGGAACGACTCGGGCTCGAAGCGCGGCAGGATGACCTTGGCCGCGCCTTGGTAGATGGACAGGTGGAACAGCATCAGGGCGTAGATGTGGAAGAACGGCAGCAGGCCGAGCGAGTGGCCGCTCAGGTCCTGCACGTGGTGCACTTGGAGGGCGTTCGAGATCATGTTGCGAGCGCTCAGAGCCACCCCCTGCCGCCAGCAGTCAGTCAATCAGCATGGATACGAGTGAAGGCTCGGAGATAGTATGGCGCACCTTGGGCACGCCCGTCGTCCCGCTCGAGAAGGGCAGCAGCACCTTGAGGTCCGGGTCGATCTTCTCGAACGTGAACTCGTCGTAGTCCTGCTTGGCCATCTCACTGAGCGCCAGGAGCCCGGAGGTGTCAGTGCCAACCGGCCCAAGAACAAGAATCGACAGCATACAATGCGCGTACTTGATGCTCTTGTGCTCGCTCTCGGCGTGGACGCTCTCCTTGCCCAGCGTGTAGACAAACCGCTTGCCGATGCCCGTCTCGGCGGCGGCCTCGAGCGCCACGCTCTTGAGATCCTCGTGCGTGATGATGTAGCTCGCCTACGAGGATAATAACACGACAATTGAGTACACTTTCACCTCGGAGAGCACCACATCAAGCGCCATGCCTTGGCCTCGCGGATCTGAAGAGCGAGCTCGTGCGGTAGGAACATGTGCGACGCCGGCGATCCGACCGCCCCAATCGACATGAGCGCTGTCAATGTGAACGAACACGTCAGTGTCGATACATCAAAAACTGCGGGGTTTGTGATGTAGGTACTCACCGAGCAGGACCATCGGATACTCGACGCAGTTGTGCGAGTGCACGATCACGGCCTAGTCAACGGCAACGCAAGCGTCAGTGACGCCCTCCCTCCCAGCTACTTCCAGACTCGCAGCACTCACGTCTCCGCGCTTGACGCCGTCCTTGGACAGCGACACGGCGACGCGCTTGGCCTGCTCGTACAGCTGGCGGAACGAGACCTCCTCGTGCGTGAGCCCGTCGATGAAGGCGGGCTTGTCGGGCGTCTGCGCCACCCGCTCCTGCAGGATCTCCCAGATCGTGGTGTCGGGGATCGCGATCTCTCCGTGCGGCGACTTGTGCACGATGGCCGCGCGCTCGGCCGCCGTGGAGAAGGCGAGCGCGAGCGGGCGGCGAGACGCCAGGCGCAGAGTCAATGCGAACGGCTGCGCAATCGCACGAGCGGTAGCCGAGCGCGTGGCGGCAGCGGCGAGGAAGCAGCGGGCGAGCATGGCGAACGACGGGAGGAGGCGGAGCGGGAGCTGAGGTCCGTCGGGGCGAGAGGATTGGCGAGTGACGGCCGCCGCGGTCGTCGCGGGCGTCGCGGGCGTGTGACCGAGTGATGGCCATCAGACGCCGGATGGATTCGGAGGGTTTGCATTGAGTTGAGTATGGGAAAGTATCCACACGGAGGGATGCCACTTTGGACCCTTGACCGCGAGTGACGTTGCAAGCTGCAACGGTTGAACTTTACCAGAACAGTCAAATCAGGAGGTACTCGTTACGCAATCGTTATTTGTTCAATAGCGTTATTTAGACTACTGTGACTGCTCGTTGAGGTATCTTCCCATGTTTTTGAGGAGTTGTTGTCAAACCAATCGATACTTGAACGAGAACCCGGCGTTCAGCACGACGACGACGGCAACCAGTCCCGGGCCTCTCTCTCATGGGGCTGATCCCGGATGGCTCCTTCCCGCGTTGCTTGCGACCTTGTCAGTGGAACTCCAGCCAAAAATCCCGCGCTCGAGGGCGCCGTAGCTCTCGAGTCGAGGCAGGAAGCGACCGCGCTCACGCTCGAACTCTCTCTCCTTCCCTCGCAGATCACAGCCTCCGCTGGCCCAGCGGCTGGGGACGCCAAGCGGTTCCAGGCTTCGATGCCAGCGAGTCTCGCAGGCACTCAGCCGTCTACAGCGGCGAGCTCGACGTGTCCTCGTGGTTGTCAAGTGGCTGCCCGTTCGTTGAACCGCAGCTCAAAACTCCCCGTTTGCGAGACGATCACCACGGCATCCTTGACTCGCACCTTTAGTCGATGTGCAAACGGGCCGCTCGCTCACTTTGACGAGCAAAAGCCCTCGGTCTGAGATCCACCGCATCACGCGTCACCCGTCCCCTCTACTCCCCAGGACCTGTGAGCCCTGGACCGATGCGGTCGGTGGTGAAAGGCGAAGCGTACTCGCCTCAACACATACATGACCGGACGTGTAGGTGGGCTCTCCTCCGAGCCTCTCGCTTTCCACGCGTCACTGGCCTGTACGATCGCGTCGCTCGCTGCGTGCTCGTCGCGCGTGAACCGCTCGACCGCAGCTCTTCTTTATCGAAAACTGCGCTGCGCACTTGAAGCCTGTCAGTCGGTGTGCCTCGCCTCGCCTCTCCTCTCCGAACGTTCGCGTGATCCCATCGCCGCCTTCTTCTTCCACGGAGCCGGATCGAGTTGCCCTCAAGTCACTCGCAACGTTGCCGCCGCCCTCAAGTCCACGCGCTGACAGCCTTCGCCTGTCAGATAGGGACACTGAACGGATGTCATTGACGGCTTGACCGCCGCCGTCTATTCCTGAACGGCGAGCCATCCAAGCCGCAATGTGAAACGGCGGGCGAAGAGAGCCCTTGCTGCCTTCAAGACGGGCAGAAGCTTCGCGGAAGCAGGCGCGTCGGGCTTCTTTCCACGCTTGCACCCGCTTGCCGCGCCCACGGCGCCATGCAGTCAGCGCACCGCCCGCCAAGCGTCGTGCGAGTTTCCTGCTCGCTCCACCGCCGCAGGTCCGGCGAAACCCCTTGCTCGACCGCTCGCTGGCCCGGCCTGCCGCTAGCTTACTGCTCATTCCGCTGCCCAGCGCGCGCTCGACCAGTGCGCAGGCCTCCAGCACCCGCCCGACCGCCAGCAGTAGCTCCAGGCTCGAGTCCCGCTCGGCAGCATGTCACTCAACACGGACCGTGGCCACGAGCAGTACCGCGAGCTGCACGCGCGCGGCGCCAGCCTGGGCGTCGGCGTCGGCGGCAGCCACGGGTCCTTCCCGCTGAGCGCGAGCCACTTCCGCAGCCTGCCGCTGTCCCGACGCGCGCGCGGCGAGCTGCTGGCCGAGGCGCGGCAGAACGCGCGCGCGTGTCTGCGGCTGGCCTTCAGCGACCAGTGGCGCTACGTGCCGCCCGAGAAGGACGGCGCGCAGGTGCGCAAGGACACGAGCAACCTGTCCGAGTCTCGGCGCCTGGTGCGCGCCGCCGCCGTGCTGCGCTGCCAGGAGCACGAGCTGCGCCAGGTGCTGGCCAACACGTCGAGCGACAGCTGGCGGGCCTTCGCGCGCCAGTGCTGCGGCAAGCGCCTGCTCGACTCGCTCGTGCTGCACGCCGTACGCTCCGCCTCCAGCTCCTGCTCGTCCTCCTCAGCGTCCCGCGGCGACCGAAGGCGCCTGGACGCCAGCGATGAGGACGACAATGACCTGGTCCGTTCCAGTCTGTGGCATGGCGCCGGCAACAACCACGAGCTCGACAGCGGCCGAAAGCCCATTCGACTCGTGGATGACGACGCCCTCAGTGCGTCGGGTGGGTCGCCCAGGCGGCTGCCTCGCCGCCGCTCCGAGGCGTACAACACTACTACACCACCCAGTCGGTGGACGTCCGGCCGGCGCGCGAGCAACCAGGAAGACGCGCCGGAGGAAGCAGACCCAGACGGGCTGGGCGAAGGCGCGGACGAGGTGCTGACGGTCAAGTGGGGCGCCTTCGAGGCCGGCGCCGGCCGCAAGCGCGACCTGTGCGTGCTCGACTACCAGTCGCTGGCGCTGCTGCCGACCGACCGAGACGACGGAGACGCCAATGAAGCCACAGCCGAGCCGAGAGAGCGCGTGCACGTGTGGAGCCTGGCGTCCACGGACGGCGAGTGCGTGGGCTGCCCGCCGCTGCGCGCGTCGCACGGCGTCAAGCGCGCGCGGCTGACTCGACTGGGCGTCTTCTGGCGCCGCAGCGCCGAGGGCGAGACCGAGGTGGTCGTGTGCGGCAGTTTCCCGTCCCGCCACGCGCCGGGGGCCACTGCGGCGCTGCTCGCGGGGCTCCAGAAGCTGCAGGCAGTCGTCGAGGGCCTGCGCGTGGGCAGCCAGCGCTTCCTGCCGCGCGCCGCCTGGGTGGACGACGCGGCGCGCGCCAGCTGCCCGCTGTGCCTACGCCTCTTCTTCGCGCTGCGCCGCAAGCACCACTGCCGGCGCTGCGGAGAGGTCGTGTGCGCCGACTGCTCGGCCATCACCACGGTCGACCGGCCGGGCATCGGACCCGCCAAGCTGCGCATGTGCAAGGTCTGCGGCCTACGCGCGCGCGCGACGCCGCTGCAGCTCGCCGACCGCGAGAACCTCTTCGACGGGCGATCGGCTGGCGAGTCGCTCCTAGCGGACGACGAGTTGCACTTGCTCTCGGGTCGCGGTCGCGCCTCCTGCTCGGGCAGCAAGCGGTCGGACGCGGGAGCCCGCAGCGGAAGCAGCAGCCTCGGCTCCAGCTCCAGCTCGCCGCCCTCGACGCGCGACAACCAGCGATCTGAACGCGAGCGCGAACCCGACGAGTCCGCAGCGGTGCACCCGATGCCGTCAGACGCCACGCAACAGCAGCCAGAAGGCGACAAGGGCGGCGACATGTTCGAGCTGCTGTGCGAGCTGGCGTGCCAGACGCTGAGCTGCCCCATCGCGTCCGTGGCGCTCGTGGACGCGCGCGGCCAGGTCGTGCGCTCGGCCGCGGGGCTTGACGGCCGGCCGGCGCTCGACCGCGAGCTCGCCGTCTTCCTGGACCGCGTCATGGGCGAGGCGCCCGCTGTCGTGCTGGACGCGCACGCCGACACGCAGGCGCGCCGCGCCTTCCCGCTGGCGCCGCCCGCCATCCGCTTCTTCGCCGGCAGCCCCATCCACTCGCGCGCCGGCCGCAAGCTCGGCTACGTGTGCGTGGCCGACACAGCCGCCCGCGCCGCGCTCGGCGCCAGCTGCGCCTTCACCATGGAGCGGCTCGCGTCGCTGGCTGTCACCACCATGGAGCGCAACGCCCAGGCCAGCAACCAGGCCGGGAACCAGGCGGTTGACGACGCAGACCGACCACCAGCGAGGCATACAACCGCCAAGTGCCCGGGCTTCGCCTCGGACGTCGAGCTCGTCGACGCCGAGCTGCTGGCCGGCTCCAAGCGCGGCGCGGACGCTGCAACTGCTGCTGCTTCTCCGCCAGTGGACGCGGACGACGGCGTAGGCGACGCGCAGGAGCGCATGCGCAGACTGCTGCTCAAGTCGTACCTCACGCAGCAGCAGCTCGCGGCGGGCTCCGGGCCCAGAGTGTCTCCCTACTGACGTCAAGACGTCCGTCATCCATCCGCTACCGTCTTGCTAGCGTAGTAGTCTTCGTGTCTTGAATGCAATGGATCCCTGTTGATACCCACACAGAGCCCAGCGAACCTTCACGACGCCGTCTATTACAGCGAACACTCGTCACACGAGCACTGACACTTACTCGTCCGTGACGCAGCCCTCGGACGCCGACTTGACGTTCTTGATGAACTTGTACAGCGTGCCGCGCGTGGCCTTGAGCGGCGGCGGGGTCCAGTTCCGCTTGCGGCGCGCCAGCTCGTCGGCCGACACGTCCGCAAAGTCGATGCGGTTCTTCTCGGCGTCGATCACGAGCTTGTCGCCGTCCTGGATGAGCGCGATGGGGCCGCCCACCTGCGCCTCGGGCGTGATGTGCCCGATGATGAAGCCGTGCGAGCCGCCCGAGAAGCGGCCGTCCGTCAGCATGGCCACGTCCTTGCCCAGACCGGCGCCCATGATGGCCGACGTCGGCGACACTGCTCGCACACAAACACACACTCGTCAGTGAGACCCGCTAGGCATCAGCTGCCAGTCAGTCAGTCTGTCAGCCACGTACGCATCTCGGGCATGCCCGGGCCGCCCTTGGGTCCGACGTAGCGGATGATGACGACGTTGCCCTTGCCGATCTCTCCGCGCTCGAGCGCCGGCAGCATGTCCTCCTCGCGGTCGAACACCTTGGCCGTGCCCGTGAACACGAGTCCCTCCTTGCCCGTGATCTTGGCGATCGACCCCTCCGGCGCAATGTCGCCGCGCAGCACGCGCAGGTGTCCGCTGGCCTTGATCGGGCTCTCGACCGCGTGGATGATCTTGTGGCCGTCCGATAGGTCCGGCACGTCGCGCACGTTCTCGGCCAGCGTCTTGCCCGTGACTGTGAGGCAGTCGCCGTCAATGTAGCCCTTGTTCAGCAGGTACTTGAGGATGGCGGGCGTGCCGCCCACGCGGTGGATGTCCTCCATGACGTAGTTGCCGCTGGGCTTGAGGTCCGCCAGGAAGGGCACGCGCTCCGAGACCTCCTCGAAGTCGTCGATCGACAACGGCACGCCGGCGGCGCGAGCGATGGCGATCAGGTGCAGCACGGCGTTCGTGGACCCGCCGAGCGCCATGGTGACCGTGATGGCGTTCTCGAAGGCCTGGCGGCTCAGGATGTCGCGCGGCTTGATGTCCTTCTCCAGCAGCACCTTGATGGCCTCGCCGGCGCGCAGGCACTCGTCCTGCTTCTCCTTCGAGTTGGCCGGGTTGCTGGACGAGTACGGAAGGCTCAGGCCCAGCGTCTCGATCGCCGTCGCCATCGTGTTGGCCGTGTACATGCCTCCGCAGGCGCCAGGGCCCGGGCAGGCGTTGCGGATGATGTCGAAGCGCTCCTCCTCCGTGATGCGGTTGGCAATGTACTCGCCGTAGGCCTGGAAGGCCGAGACAATGTCGAGACTCGCGCCGCCCTTGCCGCAGCCCGCGCGGATCGTGCCGCCGTAGACCATGAGCGACGGGCGGTTGATGCGCGCCATGGCCATGATGCAGCCCGGCATGTTCTTGTCGCACCCGGGGATGCAGATGTTGGCGTCGTACCACTGGCCGCCCATGACCGTCTCGATCGAGTCGGCGATGAGGTCGCGCGACTGCAGCGAGTAGCGCATGCCCTCGGTGCCCATGCTGATGCCGTCGCTCACGCCGATCGTGTTGAAGCGCATGCCCACGAGGCCGGCCTCCTCGACGCCCTTCTTGACCTCGCCCGCCAGGTCCAGCAGGTGCATGTTGCACGGGTTGCCCTCCCACCACATGGACGCGATGCCCACCTGCGCCTTGTTCATGTCGTCCTCCGTCATGCCCGTCGCGTACAGCATGGCCTGCGACGCGCCCTGCGACTTTGGCTGCGTGATGCGCGCGCTCACGCGGTTCAGGCCCTCGCCGGCGCTATCGCCACCCGTTGTCGCGGCCGCCAGCCCGCGCTGCAGCACGCCCGAGCGCTTGATGGGCGAGCCCGCCGAGCGCACCGCCTTGCCGAGCATTGTCACTGCTCTCGCTGGTCCAGAGGGGGACGCCTGGAGGCCGGAGGAAGTGCTCGCGGACGTCAAAGATGCGGAATGAGCGCAGACAACCGGTGGATCCGATCGAATGGGAGCCGCTCGCTTGTTCGGATTCTTCTGGTGGTGGGGTACGCGACTGATTGGACAAACACAGTCAGTTGAGAGTGTGGATTGGACAAAAGGAAGTTTATGCTGGCGTGGGATTGGCGGTAATTCCAGCGGCGCAATCCGGCGCGCGATCCAAGTGGGAGGGGTACGCCACGTACCCTAGTGTAACCCACCCATCCCCACCTGCTTGAAGCGGCGAGCAGTTGGATCACCGGAATCGCTTGTGGTGTGGAAATGGACGACGAGGCGTACGACTTGCGGCGCGTGGAGGAGCGACTGGCGGCCATGGCGGCCGCACGGATGCAGCGGAGACATGCGCGTGGAGGAGACGCGTCCGACGGTGGGTCTATGGCGTCTGGAGGACGTGTGGGAGCCTCGGTAGCCCTGGAAACTGCCGACGTGTCGAGGCGCGCGGTCACTTCAGGCTTCGACTTGCACGAGGCATCCGGCAGCTCTGACGGCTCGGACAGCGACAATGACGTCCTGGGGCGATCCGCCGACAGGCTGAAGGACAGTCTAGACCTGTCCATGTCCATGTCCGTGGCGGAGCCGCCCTCTTGGCGACCGAAGGACGGGAAGACCGCTTCATCGAGTCGCTTTGCTGGCAACATTACGGCGCCGACAGTAGCAGAGGTGGCGCCCGTTCTTCCGGGGGACGATGACGATTGGTGCGAGTCCAAGTTGGTGCAACGGCGGCGGCGGCTCGAGCAGGAGGCGAAGGAGCGCGTGGCCAAGCCAGCCGCGAGCGCCTTGATGTCCACGATCCCCCAGCAGCCCGAGGTTCGTGGACCTCCATCGTTTGTGCCGACCAACATCTCACTTCAGGGTGAAAAGACGCCGGGACCTTCGGGGATTCCACGTCGAACGGCGGCTGTGCCGAGGGCCGACGTGATCATGCGACCACAAGCGGGGCTGACGACTGGCGGAGCCTCCAAGACACCAAGCTCGGGAGTCCTCGCGAACAAACCGACGGTGACCGCTGCAGCCCAGCGCCTCTCACCAAGGGCAAAGCCCCACGTCGTCGAGCCGGTTGCTATCCACGATCTTGGAGCGCGCAAAGCAGTCAAAGAGCGAGCCATGCGGGATGCTCCCGGCTACGCTAGTGGCCACCTGAACGAGCGCCGAGTCGCAGAGCGAGAGCCCGACAACCAGCAGCTTGAGCGCTCGCCCGACGAGACCGAGGACGACCTGGCGTCGGAAGAAGAGCGGCTTCTGCGGAAGTCGTTGGAAAAGCTCGACCGGCGGCTGACGGCGCTGTCGACGCTCCCACCGACGCAGAAGCCCGTGCGAGGACCTGCTGCCACCCCTCCAAGCCCCCAACTCCCCGTGGTCCAGTCTAAGAGCGGTTGTGGCGCCGACGCTGCGTCTGCACCGCCGTCCGATAACAATGACGCGGACGACTTGCTCCGCGCGGCGTCGTACGGAGGCGGAGCACACTGCCGGTCGGGCCAAGTCGCGTCCGCCGCCACTCGGTCCTCCAGCAGCAAGCGCGCCGAGCTGTCGAGCGGCGTCCCCAAGTCGCGAGTGCGTGTGGGAGGGCCGTTCGTAGAAACGGCGGTGTCTCGGCCCGGCGGGGAGGCGGACGGGCAGCACAAGGTCACGATCAAGAAGAACCTGGCGCACCTGCTGTTCCAATAACGATCCACGCTTGCATGCTCAACCACCACTAACCTTTGTCGCGACACCTACGGAGCTATAGCTGGCCGCAGTCGACGACCTCGACCTCGTTCGAGGGGAGCGGCCGGTTGTTCTTGGCGCGGTCGACCTGGACGCTCTGCATCACGTCGACCACGTCGAGCCCTTCGATGACTTCCCCGAACACCACGTGCTTGCCGTCCAGGTTGGTCAGACCCGCCTTGGTCGTGATGAAGAACTTCACTCCAGCACGAGAGGACAGTCAGTGCGTCGAACCTCCAGCAAGACAGCTTGCGTGCGTTGCCTACCTGCGACCCGTTGGTGTTCTTGCCCGCGTTCGCCATGGACAGGAGCCCGACATCGTCGTGCTTGAGGAACTTCTCGTCCTTGAAGTTCCCCCACAGGTCGCCGTGCGGCGTGCCCCGGTAGATGCTCTGTCCGCCAGTCCCATCGCCAGTCGTGAAGTCTAACGACCAGTAGGAGAGAACGTTAGGTACCCAGCTACCAAGGCGTCGGCCTGTACATGTCTCCTCACCCCCGCCCTGGACGACAAAGTCCTTGATGATGCGGTGGAACTTGGAGCCTTTGAAGGTCAGAATGCCTCCCTGCCCACCATACAAACCGTCAATGAACGTTGCGTGCAGTCCCTCAGCCCAACAACAACGCCAACCTTCTCGCCCGTGCATAGGCAGCGAAAGTTCTCGGCCGCCAGCGGCACTTCGTCGCTCAGTAGACGCATGACGACCCGTCCGACCGGCTTGCCGGCGATCGCGACGTCCATGAAGACGGTCGGGTGGTGCGGCCGCGTGATCTGCTTCATCTTGCGGTCCTTGAGCGGCACGCCGGCATTCACCACGTAGCGCTCGTGCAGCTTGGCGAACAGCTCGGCCTCGCGGCCTTTGAACGCCTCGAGCGTGCGGTCCACCGTCGGCAGCTTGGCCGGGTTGTGCTTGGCGTAGAACGTCACGAGTCGCTCCCTCGCCCTCTCGCTCGTGGCGGCCGCCGACTCGTCCCCAAGCCCGTACCCGCGACGCAAGAGCCGAGTCGCCAGGCTGTCACCTGCTTCGTCTACTTCAGCGTTGCCGGTCTTGTGGTCCTGCAGCTCGTGACTCGCCACGCCGTGCGCGATCCGCTCCGCCTGCTCCTGCAGCTCGCGCCGCTGCTTCTGCCACGAGTGGCGCGACCGCTGCCGGAACGCCAGCTGCTCGGCGGTCTCTCCGTCCGCTCTGCTATCGTTGGTGGAGCCTGGCTTACCCGCCTTGAAGCGCTGAGCGCTATCGCCTTGCTGCTGCTGCTGCTGCTGCTGCTGCTGCTTGCGCAAGTTGGTCGCTTGCACTGAACGTTCGAGCTCCGCGAGCTCGGGCGCGTCGCGCAGGGCCCTCGCGGCCTCCCAGCGCGCCTGCGAGTTCTTGCGGAAGGTTGTCGCCATCGCCACGCTCTCCGTCCGCCGCCGTCGCTCTGGGACCGCCGGCTCGCCCTCTGCCCACGCGTCCGTCCACTGTTGACAAGCGGGTCGTGCAGGCGTCAGAATCCACATGGAGGCAGCGACAGCGCGCCTAAATGGGGCTGATCGTCAAGGAGGCCTGCTCGACAGACGCGCAGACCCTCAGAGTATCGCCAGGGACGCACATTGAACCGCCGGACGGGCGTCGCGTCCGCCATTGTCTCTCCTTCACCTTCGAGTTGTTACACCTGTTGTGATTCACCACTTCGAGTACCCCGAGGCGTAACCAAGGAGTACCCAATCCGTAACCTTCCTAGTCCGGTTCGAACCGGTCACGCACCGAACCGCTCCTCTTTCAATCGCAGTCATTGGCTGAAATTGCACTATCAATGAGTCATTCTATTGGCTGAAAACAGGCAATTCCTTGCGCCACGAGCGGTTGGCGGCGAGCAGCTCCCCTGTTCATGGAACATGACGGCGCGGCGAGCTTCCTTCCTGCCTCGGCATTTCCTCTTTTCCTCGCGGTTCTTGCAAGATGGTGTTTGAGAAGCCGATCGTCGTCGACTGCCGCGGTCACCTGGTGGGTCGCCTGGCCTCGCTGATCGCCAAGGAGCTGCTGCAGGGCCAGCACGTCGTGGCCGTCCGCTGCGAGCAGCTCGAGATCTCGGGCTCGCGTACGTTCCCTGCTGCTTTCGTGTCTGTAGCTGTGCGTGTTTCTTGCTCGGGGTGACGAGGAGAGAGAGTGTCGGAGGCGTCTGCCGCGTTCGTCGGCCGCTGCGCGTTTGGAAGAGGCGAGGGCGAAGAGGAGGCGGTGGTGCTGTGGAGCATCCCGCCCCGCTCCTCGAGCCTAGAGTGTGTGTGTGGAGTGCGTGTGCTTGCTTCTTCGGCCCCGAGTCGGCGTCGTGTGAGCGGCTGGGGCCGCTGCGTGGAGTGCGTGTGAGTATAGCGAGCCCTTAGCCGTGGCCCCGCGCGTCGGCTGCGCGTCTTGATGACTTGGCTCGTTGTCAACGAAGGACCGCGCGCCGCGTGCGGGCCGCGCGATGGACCAAGCTACGCCCGCCGCGTCTGCCAGCCCGCTGCCTGAGAAGGAGAGGAAGGGAGAAGCGAGCGACCACCTGCTACACCAAGCACAAGGAGCGGAGGCGAGGCAGCGTCTTGCAAAAGCGCTCGCCTTGCGCCCCTTCGCCGCCTTTCAAACATGCAAAAGCCGCTGCGTGCAGACGCCCCCGTGGAGCACTCTCGGGTGCGAAGCGGCGGTGCGTCATGCCGTCTGCCGGAGCGCCTCCTCGTCCCCCGACAAGAAATCCCGCGGTTTTGCAAAGCCGAAGAGAGACACTGACCCTGTCAATCTGTGGGATTTCGATGCGTCGGGCGGCGTCGGGTGTCTTCCTGCCAAACAGACGTGCGCAACAAGGTCAAGTTCCTGCAGTTCCTGAACAAGCGCACGGTCACGAACCCCAAGAAGGGCCCCATCCACTACCGCGCGCCGTCCCGCATGCTCTGGCGCACCATCCGTGGTATGCTGCCGCACAAGACGGCCCGTGGCGCCGCCGCTCTCCAGCGCATCAAGGTTGGTGTGGCTCTATACCCGACACTATGGTATCCTCCACAGGTGGCTAACTTGACCTCTATATGCCTCACGGCCAGGTCTTTGACGGCATCCCGTCGCCGTACGACAAGGTGAAGCGCATGGTGATCCCGGACGCCCTGCGTGTGCTGCGCCTCAAGGCCAGCCGCAAGTACACGGTGCTGGGCAAGCTCGCCTCGGAGGTCGGCTGGAACCACGCCGAGCTCGTCAAGCGCCTCGAGGCCAAGCGCATCCTCAAGTCGGACGCCTTCTACAAGAAGAAGCTCGCGCAGTCCAAGCGCCAGGCCGAGGCCGAGGCCAAGGTCTTCGCCGAGCACACGGAGCTCAAGCCCACGCTCGCCAAGTTCGGCCACGCGCTCTAAGCGGCTGCTTCTCGCGGTCGCTCTCAAGCTGGCGCGGCTTCTTCTTCGCTGCTTGCGGCGAGGTTGTCTGCGCCTCCTTGCTGGCGCTTAACAGCATTCGAACCCTGTGAAAACACGGAGGAAACGTTCAACACTTACTTGGCTTGATGGCCCACATGCATGCTCGTTCATTACGTCAACCTGTCACTCTCCAACACCTCACCTCTCTCCCTTCACTATTGAGCTGCGGTCTCCTCCTGCTGGGCGTCGCGTTGGCGCTTCTCCTCGACCGTCGGGATGTCCACGAACGCCGTCTCCTCCTCGCCGTCGACGCGCTTGAGCTCCGACTCTGGACGCTCGGCCTCGCCCTGCTGGCCGTGTGTGATCGTCTTCTTCTGCGCCTCTCCGAACGGCGTAGCCTGCCACAGGCGCTCAAACTCCTCGGGCGAGCCGCTCGAGCACTCGCTCGCGTGCTCGCCGGCGTCGGCGGCGCTTTGGCGGCTCCAGACCGAGCGCAGCGTCTTGCCCTCGACCTGCCGCTCGTGTACCGCCTTGAGCCGCCCGGCCGAGTCCTCGTACCGGCGGCGAGTGCTCACCACGCGCTGGCCCTTATCGTCCACGACCGACGAGCTGCTGAACGCGTACGAAGAGAACGCGCGGGCTGCTCCAGTCTGGCCGCTGGACGCCGGCAAGTGCTCGCGCGCTGTAACGGGCAGGTCGCGGAAGAAGTCGTCGTCGTCAGTGGCTGTGCTGGGAGCTGCTAGTAGCTCGTCGCGGAGCGGGAAGCGCGAGCGCTGCATGCGGTCGCGCATGAGCTCCAGGTCCATCATGCCCTGCTCCAGAGACGACATGGGGTACCAGCAGCGCGACTGTACCAGGTCCCACGGACTGCTGAACATGGTTGGGGTGTTGGGGTGTTGCTGTCGGAAGATGGAGACTTCGATTGGTGTAGAGGCTGCTTGATCGCGTGCGACCTGCGCTGCTCGTGGCGAAATGCCAACTGGGCGGCAAGTTGAAGCGGTTCGTGGTCGAAAGTTGCGGGATGAGAGGGCGAAAGGGACGTGAGATGGGACACTCCATACAATTCTCAAGTGAAAATGGTTTCTAGAAGAGGGTCGATCGATCCGAACGGACTTCGAGAACACTTGTAGGCGACCAAGTATGAGAAACACGATGCCCATCAGAGTTCACATGCAGGGACGACACCTCGTCCGACGGCCTTCGCATTGCCTCGACGCCCCGATCTATACATCTCTCGTCGACTTGGAAGCACCTTACGCCACCTCCAGGCTCGCCGCGAGCCATTAGAGGCCGTCGAACGCGCTGAACGGGTCGCCCGAGGTGTTTTGCTGCTGCTGCGGGTGGTAGCTCGGCGCCGCTTGGATCTGGAGCATCTGGCTGGGACCAGCCAAGCTGCCGTTGCCCATCATCATGCCGCCGTTCATGCCTCCCTGCTGTCCGTAGCCTCCTCCACCACCGCTCATAGGCGCTTGCTGCTGCTGCTGCTGCTGGAGCCCGTACGGAGTCATCTGCATCATGGCCGGGTTGTACTGGTTCATCATGCCAGGCGCTTGAGCGCCGTAGCCTCCTCCGCCTCCCATCATCGCCGCCTGCTGCTGTTGCTGCGGGTATGCCATGGCCGGCTGCGTCGGGTACGACGGCGTCGCCATTGCTTGCGTTGAGCTGCCGCCCATACTCATGCCGTTGAACATGGCCGCAGTCGCACCGCCTCCTCCCGATCCAGGCGGTGGTGGGATGGCAGACGGCAGCGCTGTCAGCAAGCCGCTCGTGTCCAGCAGGGAGCCTGAAGACGCCGGCTGAGAGAGCAACAAACATACAGAAGCGTTAGACGACCGCACGAGATCAATACAAGCAGAACATTCGTCATCGCACCTGAGCTGACGGGAGATCCAGCAGATTGGCAGCGCCGTCGTCCTTGTGCGCGCCAGCACGACGGCTTGTGCGCGATCCGCTCTTTCTGGCCGCCCGTCGCCGCGACGAGAACGTCTCTGACCGGTCGGAGGTCGAGTCCTGCGACTCGCTGCCGCGCTGCTGGTCCATTGATGAACTGGTCTGGGTCCGCCGGGAGTCGCTGCTGCCCAGGTAGAACGGGTTGTCCGAGTACGGCTCTGGCTTCTTCGGCGACCCGCTGCCCTTCCTGTCGCGGTCCTTCTTCGGCGGGACGTACTCTTCAGACAGCAGCTTGTTGGCGGCGGCCACGCCAGTCGCTCGCTCATGAGACGCTTCAGCTGCTCGCACCGCATCCGACAGCCCGGACGCGGCCGTGATGCCCGTCGTCACCGACTTGACCGAGCTCTCGGCGTTGAAACCCTTGTCTCGCTCCATGATGACCGCCTTGATCATGTCTTGCAGCTTCTCGCAGACGACATCGAACTGCGCGTTGTTGAGCGACTGCTCCCACAGCAGCGGCGCGACCGCCGGAAGGATGAGCTTCGCGACGAACTCTGGCCCGAGATGCTTGCCCAGGTTGTCGTAGCAGCCCAAGATGCACATGCACACGGCCGGCGTCTTGTCCGTCTGCAGCGTCTGCGCCAGCGTCGGCAGCACGCTCTCGATCAGCAAGTCCTTGTCGAACACGTGGAAGGACTTGGCGAGCCACAGCAGCGCATTCACGCGCACGGACATCTGGGGCGGCTGCAGGATGAGCTTGTTAACGCGCGGCAGGATGACCTGCTTCAGGATGCGGTACTCGAACAGACTGGCCTGGTCGACGATCTTGTTGAGCACCGTGTCCAGGATCTCGGGCACCGTGCTGTCGAGCGCGCGGCACAGCATGGGCACGATGTGGTCGCGGATGTACCCGTCCTCGGCCTTGGGGACCAGCGTCTCGAGGTTGGACACGAACATGAGCATGCACTGCACGGGCTCGGTGATGGCCAGTAGCGGGATCATCATGAACGCGATCGAGTGCGAGAACGTGAGCTTGTCCACCTTGGCGACGATCTTGAGCAGCGGCGTGATGACGAACGGCGCCACGGCCTTGTTGATCACGACCGACTGAAGCCCCGGGATGACCATGTCGCGCAGGATGCGCGGCGAGAAGCCGTCGATCTCCTCCGGCAGCGTCGTGAGGAACTTGGCCTGCGCCGCGGGGTCCTGCTCCACCAGGCTCTGCAGCGACCGGAGCGTCTTGATCGGCCCCGAGTCGAAGAACGGCGAGGCGAGAAACGCGCGCGCCTCGGGCCGCTTGGTCGGCTCCATCGCCAGCAGCGAGCGGATCGTGTTCTGCAGCGGTACGGGCACCGATGAAGGGAACGCGATCGGATGCAGCGACTGGACCTTGTACCCGTGCGTCATGGTGTTGCCGTCGCGCACGTCCAGGACGGGATTGCGGCCGCCATCCGCGCGCGGAGGCACGAACAGCTCGTACACAAGCAGGCCGAGCGAGAACATGTCGGCGCTGCTGCTGAACTGCCGCGGCTCGGCCACGACTTCAGGCGCGGCATACTCGAGCGGCGGCTCCCAGTTTCCGCCCGGCTCCGAGACGCGCGCGCCTTGGTAGCTGAAGTATTCGCTGCGCGACGTCTGGCCGGGCTCGACGACGCGGCAGAAGCCCATGCCGCCGAGCTTCCACTCGCCCTTGGGGGTGATAAATACGCTGTGCGGGCCGATGCTGAGATGCACGCGGCGGCCCTCGCGGTGCAGGAAGCTCAGCGCCTCGCCGACATGCATGAGCCCGCAGGCGATCTCGAACTCCGTGAGCCCGATCTCGAGCACCTCGGGGGTCACGTTGGCCACGTTCGTGAAGTCCTTGTTGGCGTTCGCGAGCGAGCAGACGACGCGCTCCGTGACGAAGCTGAGCGTGCGCCGGCTCTCCTCGAACACCTCCTCGACCTTGAGCACGTGCGGGTGACGCAGCAGGCGCAGCGTCTTCATCTCGTGGCGCAGCACCTCGAGCACGCGCTCGTGCGACTCGCGATTCTTGAGCTTCTTCAGGTCGTCCTTGTCGAACACGAAGATGCTCACCTCGAGCCCGTTCTTCTTGGACACGGCGGGGAAGATCTTCCACGACAGCTCGTGGCCGCCAGAGGCCGTCGAGTCCTTGGGCGTCTCGTAGTGCTTGGTGAACTCCTCGCCCAGCATGCCCTGCACCGACGCAGAGGCCGACTGCACGGCGCTCTGCACCGCGCTAGAGAAGCGGTTGAGCATGGCGGACGCGGCGGCGGGGGCTCGCTTGGCGGCGGCGGCGCTCGTGGTCGTGGACGGCGCTATCGTGTCCGGGCTGTCTAAAACGCGTCGTTCTCGGTCCCCGCGGAGGCTCTGGCGACGGGGGAGGCCGCGAGCGAAGCAGCAGGAGACCACGCAGCAGGCGGCCAGTGACGCGGGAGCTAAAGGTGCGCCGGGGACGTCACGGAGCACGGAGAAGACTCGAGCGCTTCCTGCAGGCCGAGAGAGGCGCTGCCGCTTATTGCTTGGGAGACTCGGACTGAAGGCCGCTCGCGCATCAAGTGACTCCCCCTCGCTTTCCTTCCTTGGCCTCGCAAAACGAGGCATAAAACCTTGAGGAAGGCGGTACAATGTGCCGTTTAGAGGGACATACCGCCGACGTCTTGCGTTTTGTATGGCGAAAGCGTACCTATCCAAGTCGACCTCTCAACTTCAGTCAGTTGGTTGACTTTCAATCAAGCGACCAAGAGCAACAAGTGGCCGAGCAAGATGATGCAGGTGGTTGGCATGCGTCGAGCGCTCGGCATGCCGTCGATGCTGTCCGCCCGACGCGCTAGTGGCGTGGCGGCGCGTCCGCCGGTCCCGCCGTTCACGCGGGAAACGGCCGCCGCCAAGGTGCGCGCTGCAGAGGACGCGTGGAACTCGCGGGATGCCAAGAAGGTCGCGCTCGCGTACACGGTCGACAGCAAGTGGCGCAACCGCAGTGAGTTCGTGACCGGCCGCGAGCAGATCGAGGGGTTCCTGACGCGCAAGTGGGGCACCGAGTCGCAGTACCGGCTGATCAAGGAGCTGTTCGCGTTCGAGGGCGACCGCATCGCCGTGCGGTTCGCGTACGAGTGGCTGGATGCGCACGAGGGCCAGTGGTACCGCGCGTACGGCAACGAGAACTGGGTGTTTGACGCCGACGGGTACATGGCGGAGCGCTTCGCGTCGATCAACGACGTGCCGATCGCGGAGGCGGAGCGCCTGTTCCACTGGCCGCAGGGTCGCCGGCCGGACGACCACCCGAGCCTGAGCGACCTCGGTCTCTAGGCGTCAAGACGGAGGGGGGGTCAGCTCGGAACGTCCGTCGCCGCTCGCTGCATCGACCTGGAACATGCCGAGATCGAGTGGGCCGTCGGACGGCAGAATGTGTAAAGTGCATTCTGGCTGCTGATGACGATGTTTTACATAGTGAACGCGAGTCATAGCGGCGCTGATAACAGACTTCAAGGAATGTCGGAATGTTGATGCCATCGTGTTTGCGCGACCGTCATTCTTGCGTTCACCCACCATGTTCTCGCCTTTCAACCAATCATTTCCGTGCAAGTGGCAATTTCCCGTGCTCTGATTGGCGAATAAATGCCGTCCGTTCAAAAATAGAAAAACGATTTGTAGTGTTGCTAAAAAAGCGGAGCGGCCGCCCAACGTCGGTCTTCATTCGCCGAAACGCAAGCACGGACGGAATTCCGCTCGTCGACCTCTTCTTCGACCGCCTTCCTTCGCCGCCTCCGCTCGCTGTCCCCGCCCGCCGCGCGCGCCTCCGCCGCCAGCCACACGATAGAGGTCTTCGCCCGCGTCCCAACGGCGCCTCGGTCGACGTATCCCCGCCGGAATTAACGCCGCTAGCGCCTGACAAAGCCAAGACTAGAAGCGACCCACGATGGCCACCATCTACCGCGGGGCGTCGCCGACGCGCCTGCCGTTCTCGAGCCACGCGCACACGCACTACACGACGAACATCGACCCGGCCGTGCAGATCCAGATGCAGCTGCGGTACAACGCGTACGCCATGGACGGCGGGCTCTCGGCGCCGCTGCCGACCACGCCGCCCACGCGCGTGTCGGCCGGCTTGAGCGGCTTTGGCCCGTCCTCCTTTTCGCTGGGGACGCCGCCGCACGGCGCGACGATGGGCCTCGGCGGCATGAAGCAGTCGTACCCCGTCTCGTCACCCCTAGGCGGCCAGCGGCACATGTCGCCCCCCATGTACAGCAGCAGCAACGGCGCGAGCATGTACATGAGCTCGATGATGGGCAAGCTGTACCCGCAGCCGCCGCCGCCGGAGCCGTCCGCCGGGGACCTGCTGCTCGTCGCGCCCGGGATGCCGACGCCGTTGGAGCTGTCTATTTATGAGAACAAGCAGCCGACCGGCTTCCTGCACGTGACGGCGGGCAACCAGACGGTCGAGTTCCTGGATGGCGTGGCCAACATGCCGCAGAAGCGGTAAGGCTTCTCCCTCGCAAGTCGCTGCCCCCCCTCCAAGTTTCTCCACCCTCCGTCAGGTGCCAAGAGCCCCAGGAGATCCAGGAGTCCAAGGCGGGCGTCCCGTCCACCCTCCTCCTTGTCGTCGTCGTAGCTTGTCGTGGCTGTATCTTATCCCTTCTCCTCTCCATCGCCGCCGGCCGCCGTCTTATCCTGCGCGTCTGATTCCTGCACGTCAAGCTCCTCGCTCCTCTTAGTTCGGGCCGTCTCCAGCTTCCCGACAGTTTTGCGCATTGCATTCCCCCTCCCCATAAAGCCAAGAGAACAGAACACATTTGCATGCCGAGTCGCGTGTCTTCTATCAGATCCTTGGCCATTGGCGTTGACCACGAGCTCAGTCGAGTTTCACGCCGCTAGATGTGGCAGCGGTAGTCGCCGTCCGCCGGTTCCTCCACCTGGTTTCGGCTCTGCTTCTGCTTCTGCTTGTCCGTCGCCAGTGCATCAAGCCGCTCGCCGATAGCAGACCACTCGCGCACGAGTGATCCGACGGGCGCGGCGTCATCCAGCAACAAGATGCCGTCGCTGCGGTCCGCGAGCCCCAGCTCGGCCTCGGAGCAGATCATGCCCTGCGACAGCTCGCCGCGCAGCTTGGACTTCTTGATCTTGAGCAGCTTGCTGCAGCACATGAGAGGCGAGGCTCAAAGTGAGCGACGGTATAATAAGTCGCACAAGGCAAGCGATCAACCGATATCAAACGTACGTGTCGCCGCTGTCCGGGTCCGCGATCGCGAGCCTGGAGCCGACCTTGGCCACGGGAACCCGCGCTCCCTCGCGCACGTTGGGCGCGCCGCAGATGATCTGCAGCAGGTTCTCGCGGTCGCCCACGTCCACGTGGCACACGTTCAGCCGGTCGGCCGCCGGGTGCGCGTGGAAGCGTACGATCTCGCCCACCACGACCGTCGCCCACGTCGTCTCGGGGGTTGGCGGCGTTGGCGGCTTCGGCGTCGGCTTTGGCTCCTTGGCTGCCGCCGCTGTCACCCCCTCAGGGACCGGCGTGACTCCAGCACCCGCTCCGACTGACAGCGCGCGCACCGGGGCCTCGAACGCGAGCGAATGCCGCAGCGCCGCCGAAGACCGCGCACCCGCCACCAACTTAAGCATTTTGGTTATCTCCGAGTGGCGGAGGTGAGGAGCACCCCAACGACACCCATCATTTTACGAGCGAGTACTGTTTCGGGGTAACTAAATGCAGTAGATGATGGTGTCGACCTTGAACGTCATTTCAATGGCGCGCCGCCGTGTCCGTGTGGCTCCGCTACGTTCTCGTCGAGGGATCCGCTACACGCACCACTTCCCCGTCCGTCTAGGCGCGAGCGAAGGTGCGTCCCGTGATGGTCTTCTTGTTGGCCTTGGACGGGTCCTTCTCGGGGCGAGCGCGGTTGAGCACCTGCAGCAGCAGGTCGACGCGCTTGCGCATCCGGATGTGCAGGTACGTCTTGGAGGCCTTGATGTGGTAGTTGAGGTAGTTGCGCAGGCCCTGCACGAGCGTGGCCGCCTTGACGCGCTTCTCGGGCGTGTCGACGTGCGACGGGAAGATGGCCAGGCTCAGGTAGCCCACGAGGTCGTCGGCCGAGGTGCGCAGGCCCGGCGCGCCGCGCAGCTCGAGCGGTGGGTCCTTGCTGAAGGCCACGGGTGGCGCGTTGTTGACCGAGCGGCGCGTGTCCACGAACTCCTGCAGGAAGACGCGCGCGATGGCCTGGTCCGTCTTGTCCTCGAAGCAGATCGAGTACACGATCACGATGCGGTCGGCCTGCGGCAGCACGTACATGGTCTCGTGGCGGCGGTACGGGATCTGCACCGCACCGAGCGAGCTGCCCGTGCCGCCCGCGAGCGCCGCAAAGCACCTGGCAATGAGTTAGGTGGTCAAAGAAACAGTGTTAGGGTGTGAGAATCCATCTACATGGAGCAAGAAGAGCACTCGTACTGCTCGAACGGCGCGCCGAGGATGTTGCGCTTCAAGAGAGCGACGCGGTCGATGACGGAGGCTGTCGATAGCATCCGAGACGTGAGCGGATCCCTCTTTACAACAGAATGCGCCGCGGGCAGCGGAACGACGGACGCACCGGCGTTTGCGGGCGTGATGAGGTCCACGTTCACCTGGAGCAACAGGTCGAAGCCCGCCTTGGGCGGGACAACCTGGAACTCGGGGTACGTCGCGCTGAACATTTGGTGGACGCCCAGCCTGGCCGCCGTCGTCCACGAGGCGGCGTCAGTCGTGGCTCCATGAAGCTTGATAATCGCCTGCCGACTCACCCCTCAATGCTCTTGAACGGCGGGTACGACATGGACACGGAGAGCAGGTTGTCGGCGATCGACACGTCATACTGCACGTCTACAACGCGCCGCCATACGGAGAGCGTCAGTCACGGAAGGAAGGGAAGGAACAGCGGCCAACTGCGCCGCGAATGCAAGACTCACCGTCAAAGTCGCACAGGCGGATCTCGAACGGCGGCACCGGTCGCGGCGCGCTGTTCACGGGTACGACGGCCGCGGTGTCAGTGGCAGGAGACTCGACGCGTCACGGACAGAAGGAGTCGCCCACCTCTCGCCGAGGCGGCCCGTCAGCACCTCCTTGATGATCTTGTTCTCGGCCTCGAGGAACAGCATGTTGTTGCTCCTGCGGCTTGCTTCTCGAGGATGAAGTGCTGATGATCCTGCCCCCCTTCAAATACCTACAATCGCGCAGTCAACCGAGAAGCGAATACCGGTTTCATACCGATATTTACCAGCCACCATCCCGTTGAAGTGCATACCAGTTTATTCTCGGTATCGCAGGCCAAACAATGCCACAAAGCGTCGCCACCTCGACAGATCATAGACGACCCCACGTCCAGCATTACCGCCGCCGCCACCGCCACCGCCGTATACCCGCCCACCACCGACGCACTCCCGCCGCCCACCTACCGCTCGCCCATGGCGCAGCAGACGTCGCAGCTCGAGTTCGGCGTGTACGGGCGCGTGCTCTTCTGCGGGCAGCTGGAGAAGCGGCGCGACGGCGCCGTGCGCGCCGGCTGGGCCTCGCGCCTCTTCCTGCTCACGCCCGACGCGCTGCACTACTTCCGCAAGGCCACGGACCTCGAACTGCTCGGCGAGGAGCGCGGCCACGTACGTATCACTGTCTCTGCCTCCATCTCTAGTGCTGTATGGCGACTAACTGACGCCTACACGCCGCCCTTTAGCTGCCGCTGTCGGCCATCCGGTCGGTGCGCGCCATGCCCGAGGACGAGGCGCCGTACGCGTCTGTGGAGCTCGGCGCCGAGCACTACTACCTAGAGATCGCCACGGTGCGTCACACTCTCTACCTGCTTATATGCCCTCTCGGTTATGCTGACGCGCCGACCGCGGAGACGAAAGGAGTCGCGCGCGTTCCTGATGCGCGCGCCAGTGAGCGAGGCGTCGACGTGCGAGAGCTGGTCGATCGCCATCGAGGAGCAGCGCAAGGCGCTGCGCGCCAAGCAGTCGGATCAGCGTGAGTGCCCGCCCTCCTCCTCTTCTTCTGCCCTCTCTGCTCCCGCTGGCACGCGTGGCGCCGTCGCCGAGGCGCTGCCGAGCCCCACGCTGCTGGCGCGGAACCATGAACTGTTCTCGCTCTTCGTAAGTGGTCGTCTTATGCTGGCGCTCTGCTCGTGCTCGTGCTCGTCATGTGTGCCCCGCGGCCAGAGTATAAAAGCCTGCTCTTTCTCAACTCGCGCATCCCGCAGGAAGCCTCGCCGCCGCGCGTCGCCATGGTCTCCGTCGTGCGCGTGGGCGAGCGCGACGGCCGGCCGGCAGAGCACGTCGTCAAGCGCCGCGTCGCCTGGAACGAGACGGTCGCGCTCGGCGTCGTGCCCCAGGGCAGCGCCTGCGTCATCCTGCTGCAGGGCGGAGGCCTCGCGCGCGTCGGCACGCAGGCGCTCATGGGCACCTGGGACGCCGGCCGGCCCTGCTGGGTCGAGGCCGCCGACGCCGACGCACCCACCGAGATCGAAGGTGCGTCCCTGTCTGCCTGCCTGCCTGCTCTTCCTTCTCACTTCGGCAGGACTAACCCGAAGTACTGGCAGTGAGTGTGACGTGCAAGGTGTTGCCGAGCGCCGCAGCATCCGACAAGTCGTCTAAGAGCAGCAGCAGCAGCAGCAACAACAACGCCCAGCCGATGCGCGCGGCGCTGCCCAAGTGGCTAGACTGGGCGGACGAGGGATCGAGCGTCGGCTTCCTGCTCATGTGTCTGTTCGTGCACCTGCTCTACGGCGTCGAGGGCTTCCACTGGACGCACAAGTGCTGCCTGACGGTCGGCGCGGCGCTCGCCATCTCGACGATCCTCAACGGCTCGGCGGCTCGCGGCAGCAGCAGCAGCGGCAGTAGCAGCGGCGGAGCGCCAGTGTCGAGTCCGACGCCGAGACACCACACGAACCCGACGACGCTGCTACCGACGCTGCAGTTCGCGCTGACGGTGCACCGCTGCCGGATAAAGATGGAGGGCACCGAGTTTGTCTACCCGACGCCAGTGGCTGCGCCTGCAACCGGGTCGTCGCCAACCAAAGGCAGCAAGTAGCGAGCAGAGGCAGACGACCATCAGCCACTAGACACAGCGAGGTTGCTTTACAATATCTTCTCCCCGCGGCGTCTTGATGGGGATAAATTACTTGGGCTGCCCACTTACGTTGGCGACGAAGACGCTACGGCGCGGCAGTGGCCCCTCCGCTGCCGCGCCGAGCCGTGTCGAGCAGCGCCGTCATGGCGTCGCGGTTCGAGCCCGAGTAGCCGAGCTCCACGAGCCGCGCGCGGAACTCCTTGGTGGTCAGCGCGCCGGACGACAGGCTGCTGATGCCCAGCATCACGTCCATGAGCACGTCCGGTTTCTTGATCCGGAGCAGCGCGTCGCGCTCGATCACGCCCATGGACGGGAACGACAGCTTCCACAGCTCGCCGAACTTCTTGTCGCTGCGCTCCTTGGCCGACAGCGTCGGCATCTGCGTCGCCATGGCCATCGCAGACGGCAACGGCGTGGCACCTGGAGCGAGCGACCCGTCGAGCTGGAACGACCGCGTGCGCGGCGTGTCCACTGGCTTGCTGGCTTGGCGCTCTTGCAGCGCGTCCATGGTGCCTTCCGACGAGGACCGTTCGCGGTACCCGCGGCTGGTCGGCGACAATCGCTCGGCGCTTCCTCCGCGGTTATACTGGCGGAACCGCTGGTGCGAGTTCATCTGGTGCTGCTGCTGCCGCTGGAACTGAAGGCGCTGCTGCTGCTGCGGGGACAAGCCGAGCTGCGTCAGCTCGTTGCGCGTCCTGTCCATGGTCTCCTGCACGTCGCCGGCCTTGCCGACCGACACGAACACCTCGGCCTCGTCCGCTAGCCCCTCGACGTGCCGGACCGGCTCGCCGTTCTCCATCGAGATGTCGATGATTTGGCTTTCCCGCACCTGGAAACGCGTCTTGATGACGTCCACGATCATTTGCGGCTCCGTGCCTTCAAAGTACGAGATGCACACGGGGCGTCCGAACGTCGACAGCGAGTTGACGTTCAGGTGCTTACAGCGCGCCAGCTTCGGAGCCAATCCCTTGCGCGGCCGCGGCAGGTTGATCTTCCACAGGCGGCTGACGCACACGCCGCACACTCGACGCGCTCGCTGCTCCGTCTCCGAGCCGACTGTCTTCTCGCGCTCTGGGTTGGCCAGCCGCGTGCTCGTGCACTTGCTGCAGCACTCCTTGCGGCAGTAGCTGCACTTGTGCTTCCACTCGAGCAGCGAAAAGAGCTTCTTGCACTGCGCACAGCACTCCGACTTTTGGTCGTGCACTTGCAACGGCACCGGTCGGTCCGGGATCTGGTGCTGCAGCAGCGTGTCGATCTCCTCGAGCGTCACGCTGTTGCCCTTGTACAGCCGGAGCTCCTCCCTCATGAGCGCGCGCACGAACCCTTCGTTCGGGTAGACGACGCCGCGGCTGGCCATGGCAAAGTTGACGGCCGTGACGAGTGACCAATCGTTGGCGCGCATCAAGTACATGATGACGAGCGTGGCCGAGCGCGAGATGCCCTGCGTGCAGTGCACGAGCACGCGGCCGTGCTGCGTGCGCTTGGCCGACTCGATGAAGGCGTAGGTCGAGTCGAAGAAGGCGCTGATGTCCGAGTCGGCCTTGTCCTTGATCTTGACGCCGTGGTACTTGACGCCGTCGTTCTCAAACAGGTCGCCAATGTCCAGGCTCGCGTTCACAATGTGCGTGATGCCCAAGTGTTCGATCACCTGCTTCGACTGCGCGTGCCACATGTTCCCCAGGAAGAGGAAGCCCTCGAGGATCTCGTTTGGGTAGTTGAGGTTGTGCGTCCCGCTGCGCGTCCGCGTGAGCCCGCCGCCGACGGCCGGCTGCATCGCGATCTCGTTCAGCATGGCGGCCGACGTGTAGAACGGGTAGCGGTACTTGAACGTGAGGAAGCCGTCGTAGAGCAGCTTGACGCTCGTGACGAGCCCGTCCTCGACGATGAGCCGCTCCAGCTGGCGCAGCCACGAGCCGCTCTGGCTGCCGGACGACGGCTTGATGACGTCGCCGAAGAGCACGATCTCGCGCAGCTTGCGCTTCTTGGGCGTCAGCATGTACCGCTGCTCGGCCAGGATGCCGGCCTCGACCTCGTCCAGGCAACGGCAGTGCGGCATGGGCGGCACCGAGATGGCGGACGGGATCGTGTCGTCCTCGAAGGCCTCGCGCTCGCGCGCGTCGATCAGGATCATGCCGCGCGCCGCCTGCACCTGGTTGTACAGCCAGCGGCAGTTGACGTAGCCCGTGCGCACGATGCGCTTGGGCGGTGCGCGAACGCGCTGCCCGCTGGGCGAGGCCGCCGAGTCGTCCACGGCCGTCATGACGGCGCCAGCCGCGCTGTTCTTGCGCGTCGACGCGGCGCAGTCGTCGCCCACCGACATACTACGCTGCCGCCGCGGCGTCGACTTGGGCTGCGCCTGCGCTGGTGTCACTGTCTGCACCTGCGTCTGTGTCTGTGTCTGTGTCTGCGTCACTGCGATGGTGAGCGTCAGTACCGGCGGCGCCCCCCTGCCCTTCGTCACCGCCTGCCCGGCCTGTCCGCCTCCGCTGTTCGCGCTGGTGCCGGTGCGGGCGTCGCGCGCGGAGCCAGCGCTACCTCCAGCGCTAGAGCCTGTGCTTCCGCTTCCGCTTCTGCTGCCGCTTCCGCTGCCGGTGCTACCGCTTCCAGTGCCGCTGGCCTTGCTGCGTCGCGGGGGAATCGCCGAGTCGTCCGCATGGCCAGGCGTCGGCTCCGGGCCCGGCAGCATTCGCCCGCCAGGTAAGGAAAGGGCGGCCGAGACCATGCACTTTTCTTGGGGAATGACGAGAAGAAGCGCAACCGGCGCTCTGTCTTGCCTTGGCGTTTGTATGGAAGGCCCGCCTGGCGTGGCGGAGATCCGGCGCGGGTGACGCCGGCTTGCAGCGGGTCACGAGGTCACTCGGGGTCACTTTACCGGGGGAGAGGCGAGAGAGACGGAGGCGATCAGACCGACTCGGCGTCGGATTGGTCCAAAAGCTGACGGCGAAACCGTTGCGCATCCCGGTCCACAGTGGCTTAATACTGTGAGAATCAATTTGCCGGTGCAGAGTAATGTGCGATGACTGGCAGCTCTCTCACAAAACAAAGCTCCACAAACCTTTATGAACACATATCATGAACGCGGTGATTACGCATCGCCCTCGAGCCGCCTGAATTTCGGATGACATCCAGCGCGGCTGTTCAGCTGCCCGCACAAGCAGCAACCAAGGAAAGGGCGGCAGCGTCCGCGCTCGCTCTTTTGCTCCCTGCCTGCCTGCGGCCTGCATCTTCATGCAGGATAGGATGACGCTCCGATAGAGCGGGCGGCAATCACGAGGCAGTGCCTGCTCCGCATGGCACATCGCGCGTCGTCTCGCGCGTGCAGCGGATGAATCGGAACGCCCGCCGCCGCGACGGCCGGCCGGCCGGGATGGCGCGGCCAGATGGGCTCGCCTCGCCCGCGTGACGCACTCGAGTGCCTCACGTTTTTCCAGCCGAGGAGGGCGGGGCGCCCGTCTCTAAGCTTCAGAAGTTGTCCCGTGGCAACCACCACATGGCATCGGGAATCTCGCGACGTCCAGTCGCAGTCGCGGCCCGACAAAGCTCCGCCTCTTTTCGCGCTTGGTGTGATCCAGATCCTGCAACACCCGCTGCCGATGGCGAGACCGGGCTGGCGCGAAAGCGGCGCAATCAGGCGTCCGACTGATTCATTCACGCATGCAGCGGGCGGCTGCGCATCGGGACGCGAGCGTGAGCGAGGACCCACTGGGCGTCACGACTGGCTGCTTGCGCAGTCGACCGTCAAGAAGTTGAACGTTGACAATGCCCATGCCATCGGTAGTTACGTTTGCAAGTCGGTCATTGCTCCGGTCAATACAGACAAACCTCCAAATACTGGCAAAGTGGGACAATACCGAATGTGAGAGCAAATGTGATAAGCCAGACCGAATTCAGTAGATTGTTAATCCAATGCTTATAAGTTATAGGAGGATATTGTATGAGTGTGTGGCCAGTATTGGGAGGTTTGTCTGTAGGGCCGTGTTTATTTTTCGCATGTAGAGGGGGACGGGAGGATGCATCACATGAGCGCGCAGCGGCCGCGGTCGACGCCAGAGAGCGAGCAGACAACAAGCGCGTCGGAGCCCGAGGCGGAGCGCACGACCGCCGAGGAGGCGGGCGAGATCGTGGCGGCGCGGTTGGGCAGGTCGCCGCTGAGCAGCGAGTCGACGTCCGACTCGGTCACGCTGAACTTGTCGTGGTGCAGTCGGCGCTCCTCGGCCATGAGCGCGCGCACGAAGCCGTCGTTGGGCATGACGACGCCGCGGCCGGAGCGCGCGAAGTTGAAGGCCTGCGCGAGCGACCAGTCGAACGCGCGCATGACGTACATGATGACGAGCGTCGCGGACCGGGAGATGCCCTGCGTGCAGTGCACGAGCACGCGGCACGGCCGCCCCTGCGCGTCGCAGCTGCGCCTGGCCTCGCTGATGAAGGCGAACGTGCTGTCGAAGAAGCGCGCGATATCGGCGTCCGGCGCGTCGCGGAGCTTGACCTCGTGGTACTTGACGCCCTCGGCTTCGAACGCGTTGCCCGTGTCCAGCGTCGCGTTCACCACGTGCGTGACGCGCAGGTGGTCGATCACTTGCTTGCACTCGGCCTGCCACATGTTGCCCAGGTACAGAAAGTCCTCGACGATCTCGTTCGGGTATGTGACCTGGTCAGCTCCCGCCTGGAGCACGCCGGCGTCGATCACCCCAGCGGTCGTGTAGAACGGGTAGCGCGCCTCGAACGTCGAGAAGGCGTCGCACAGCGTCTTGACGCTCGCGGCCTGGCCGTCCTCCAGCAGCATCTGCTCCAGCTGGAGCATCCACGAGCTGCCATCAGCGCGCGTGCTGCCCACCTCGCCGAAGAGTACAATGTCCCGCAGCGACCGCCTGGCGAGCAGCATCGCCGCGGCTTGGCTGTCCTTGTGCTCGGCGAGCGCGCGCTCCACATCCTGCAGCGACTGGACACCCGGCGGCGGCGGCGCGATCGAGATGGCGCCTACGATGGTGCTTGCAGCGAATTGCTCGCGCGGCCGGCAGTCCACCAGCAGCTCGCCCACGCGGAGGTTGTTGAACACGTAGCGGCAGTCGACGAAGCGCTTGCTCAGCCGGCGCTTGCGTCGCGTAACCTGAGGCCCGGCGACCGCCTCGGCGCGGCACAGCGGCGTCGCGACAGGCGCTTCTCCCATTCTCGTCTGTCCGGTGTCTTGTGTGAGTGTTGTCGAGTGAGCGAGTGCCTCTGGATGCCAATTGCCCTCTGACCTTATTCGCGAGTCACCCTCGACATCTTTTTTCAGTTGCTCGGCGTTGATTGGTCGCGTTGGTTCAGAAACTCGGAGAAAGCATACCCTGGCTACTCTGGATGGGTTATCTTGCAGCATCTGTATGCTGCTGTCAAGAGGAGCCACCTGAGGAAACGAATGCGGAGTGACACCTCCCTCTCCGCATCAAGCCGGATATGCGACGCCTCGCACTGGATGTTGCCGCCAGCACATGGCAAGTTGCACGTTGCAGGCGGCACTTCGCTGCATCTGACGCTTCGTGACCGGCCGCGAGGGACCGGAATACGCGACGAGGCAGGAATCAGGCCATCGCTCCTCCTTGCACCTCCTTCGTATCGAACGCCATGCATAGAAACAGCGTCTAGGTTTTCGACTGGAGTGCGATGCATCTGGCGCTGACAGCGAGTCGATCTGCTGTACGTAAGTCTCGCTTGACATGCAAGCCTGCTGGCGCGTGGCACACGCGTGCGGCAGCTGCAGGAATGACACCATCAGATTGGCTGGCACGTGGTGTTGGATATGACACCCGGGTTTGAGCTGCGAGTCAGGGATTGGCGACTTGCAAAGCGCGCGGAGTACATCAATGTGACGCCAGCATCCCCGTGAAGGCATCCATCCAGTCAAGCGGGTGGCGGTGCCTGCGGCTGACTGCTGGCTACGTTGCGCTCGCATAAATGGTTCGCCGCGCGTCCAATCACAGCCGGCATCAATCGCCTGACGCGAGCGATCAGCGCACTTGCTTGCCAACCAGAGTCGCTTCTTCAGTGACCCAGCCACTTCAACTTTGATGCCCGACTTCCAAAATGAGGTCTCACGAAATATGAATATTGGTTGTGGCTTATTTAGTAAAAAAAAATCAATAAAGGGTTACCCCACGGGTTATCATTCGTATCCTTGGTTGCATTACATCGTAACTTTTGGACACCCCCACGTAACCTTCCCTGTTTGTTTTTCGCGGCCATCCAGTATTGCGCGCAGGGGAGAACTGGACGCGCCGTAACTGACCCAGGGCCGCGCGCGAGGAGGCCGATCCCGCGCGCGCTCGCCGTCTCCGCACACCGCCCGCCGTTCCATCGCGTTGCACACTCTCTGCGCGTCTCCTCGGTATCCTCGGCGTGCTCCCTTTCCCCCTGGAACCCGAGGAAAGCGCGCGGATACCGAATCGGTCGCCGGCTGCTCGCTCATCCACATCCGTGTGAGCGTCGCTCCCTCCCTCCCTCCAGTCTCCCCTCGCCAAGCGCAGCAGCAAGCAGCCGGGTACCGGACTACTATCACGGAGGCAATGGTGGGTGCCAACGACCGCGCGGCGCTCGCGTTGCTGCATGCTACAGGTACCGACTCTCCGTGCTGCATCTGCCTCGCTGCCGAAGACTACAACGCGTCGGTGCTGGTGACGTGCGCGCGCTGCAGCATGTCGGCTCACGTCCGGTGCTACGGGCGCAGCGTGTCGGGCGACCTGTCGTCCTGGCTGTGCGAACCTTGCGAGTTTGCGCTGTCTGCGGGCGAGGAGGCGGCTCCAGTACCTCCGCAGTGCGCCGTGTGCCCCGTGGCGGGCGGCGCGCTGCGCCTCACCAACCAGCGCGGCGTCTGGTGCCACGTGCTGTGTGCGCAGTGGATCCCCGAGCTGTCGCACAGCCTGACTGGCGCGCTGGACGAGCGCGTGGACATCGCGCGGCTGGACGCGAGCCGCGACACGCTGCGCTGCCTTGTGTGCGGCCTGCGCGGGGGCTGCATCCAGTGCGTCAGCGGCCGCTGCGCGCGCTCGTTCCACGCCACGTGCGCCGTGCGGTCGCCGTCTCGGCTCGTCTTCACGGGCTACAACGAGGCCAACCAGCAGGTGTACCACTGCCGGACGCACCTGGCGGACGTGTCGTCTCGCCAGTTCGAGATGGTCGACGACTCGTGGCGAGCGCTTGACCGCACGCGCGTGTACATGCGCGAGCACCCGGCTACGCCCGGGCGGTGCCGCTACTGCGCGGCCAAGCTCACGCCCGCGAACCAGGATGTGCACGAAGACCAGTGCGTGCTGGGCTGGCTCGCCAAGGAGGACGTGCGCGAGCGCAAGCTGCTGCTGACGCGCTACGGAGTGACGCCCCCGGCGATCTCCAGAGCCAAGAGGGCGTCGAGCGCGGACGGCAAGCGCAGCAAGGCGGGGCGAGCCAGCGACCCGAAGCGAGCGTCCACGTCCGGCAAGGCGTGGCGCCAGAGCGGAGCGAGCAGCGTGCCGGTGCGGCCGTGTCCCGAGTGTGGCGAACCCGTGCGCGAGACTCTCATGATGGGCCACCTGCGCAACGACTGCGCGCACGCCAAGCACGTCAAGCACGCCGGCAAGCACGGCAAGTGGAAGCGCAAGCACGCGGCGTCTCCTATGGCAGCTAGTAGCGCGGTTGATTCAAGTGCGATGGAGCGAGACGCCTCGCTGGACGGCTCGGACCTCACAGACGTGCTCTTCGACTCGTGGCCGGGCCAGAACGCCGGGGCTCCTATGAACACCGCGCACCTGTGGAAAGTGATCAACCGTGGCTTCTTCAGCGACAAGACGGTCGTCAAGAAGCGCCTGGACCAGCTCTGCAAGAGCCTGTGCGGCGCCAAGATCGACGAGATTGCCAACCACAAGCGGCGGCCGCGAGCCAGCGACTTGCACTGCCGAGACACGGTGCTGGTTGGCCGCGAGACGCCGGAGAGTCAAGCGCTCGCGGTGCAGACGACGGTGCACCGCTGCGACTTCATGATGCGCGCGAGTCGCACCCACTGTATGAGCGACTACTTCGCCCAGCCGTTCATCGAGATCGTGCCTCGTGGGACTGAAGCAGCGCCTCAAGCTCCGCCGTCGCAGCCGGGCTCGAGCTTGGCTGGGGATGTCCGTGTCGTCTTCAGCAACATCAACGAAGGCGAGCTGGCGGCGACTTGCACGTACTCGATGCGGACGTCAGGCCAGGAAGCGATCGACCAGGAGGCAAGCCAAGGAGCGGACAACAGTGTGTGGACCACGTTCCGCCACGACGACTTGTCGACGCTTGCGGGTGTGCTGGACGACTGGAAGCTGCCGCTCTCGACGGACGCGAACCTGCTGATAGCCGCGGATGGAGTCGGCGCGCTGAACGAGGTGACCGCTTCAGCGCTTCAGCAGCAGTCGGTCGAGAAGGAAGACGTGACGCCAGCCGTCAACCTGTTGATCGAGCACCTGAATGAGCAGATGGAGCAGAACAGGTGCACGCTGCGATCTCTGGTGAGGAAGCTCGAGGTCGTGGAGCACCGGGACGCCGGCTTTCAGAGCGTTGCACAGGCCACCGAGCTATACTATAAGGAGCTCGCGGCCTGGAAGCAGCTCTGCAAGAGCTTGATGGTCGGCTACCGAGGGACGAAGAGCTTGGCCGCCATCACGGCCGAGTTGTCTGGGAAGTCGGAGCAGCCAAAGATCGACGAGGAGAGCCAAGAAGAGGAGGAGGAGCCGATCGACGACGGCACGTGCGTCGTGTGCTTCGATGGCCAGTCGCCCGAGTCGAACCCGATCGTGTTCTGCGACCGGTGTGAGCTGGCGGTGCACCAGCGGTGCTACGGGATCGTCAAGGTGCCGAGCAGCGAGTTCATCTGCGACCGGTGCAAGGTGGAGCGCGACGGTCTGGACCCTGCGGCCGCCGTCTTCTGCCAGCTCTGCTCGCTCGGGGACGGCGCGTTCAAGCGGACGATCGACGGCAAGTGGGTCCACGTGGTGTGCGCGCTCTGGTGTCCAAAGGTGTGGATCGGCAACCTGCTGGAGCTGTCGGATATTGACTTGGTGGGCACCACGAGCAACGCCACGCGGTTCCGAGACACGATCGCGGAGGTCCAAGCGCTCACTGCGTCCGCAGCTCCGGGAGCGGTGGCGAATGGCTCCGCTGAGAAGAAGTGCAACGGCGAGAAGACGGACGAGCCCAGCCAGACGCTGTGCCAGGGCGATCTGTGCATGTACTGCCGGGTCGCGTGTGGACGGACTGTCAAGTGCTGCCATTCAGACTGCTCGGTCTCTTTCCACCCGCTGTGCGGATGGTTCGAGGGACTGCCGATGACCGTCGCGCTGTCCGACAGCGGGTTCGTGTACGGCGGTGGCGGCGCGGGGCTCAAGTTCGAGATGCTGTGCAAGAGCCACTTGCCGTCCGACTACTCGGAAGCGGAGCAGCTCGTCCAGCGGCAACGGCGACGGAAGGTCCGCATCGACGCGTTCTTCGTGCTCAAGAACAAGAACAGCTTCTACAACCACTCGCGGCTCCCGACTGGCGCTGAGGGCTCCGTCCCGCTACTGTCGGGGTCCATCGTCCAGGCGATCATCGCGGCGCAAGAAGCGACGGAAGAGGACCCGACGCGTGCCGACGCTGTTGCTCAACCGGACTGGACGGACATGGCCATGTGCTCGGCTTGCTTCGAGTTCATCGTACCGGTCGTGAACGAGCTGACGGACATGAACCTGCTCCATCGCCGGCAGTTCATGATGCGGTGCCAGTACTGCAATATTTATATCCACCCGGAGTGCTGCATCAGCGACATTGGGCCGTCGGCTGCCATCTTCCGGAGCAACTGGATCTGCGAGCGCTGCACTCAACTGGGCGACAAGAAGACTGGCGACGGATGCGTCACCTGCGGACACTCGGGCGACTACTTAATGCCATGCGCGAGCTCCAACGGCTTGAAGCAGCTGACGCTGGGCGGGAAGGCGTCTCCGCGTGGGTCTGGAGCTCAAGCCAACGGTGGGAAGCCTCCACGGTCGCATTCTTCCGCTGGAGCTCAGGCTCAAGCCTTGGCTGTTAAAGGAGCGCAGCACCACAAGCAGCTCGGAGCCAAGAACTCGCCACGGAGCCATCAGAACGGAGGCGGTGCCGGGACTCATTCGGAGGCAGCGCTGACGTTCGACAAGTGGATCCACGTGTACTGCTGCAAGTGGAAGAAGACGAAGGTGGTCAAGCGCCACCACATCCAGCACTCGCACCCGCCGCCGCCTCCCTCAAGCAGCGCAGCGAGTGCGACGCTGCTGGGCACTGGACGCTGCGACCTGTGCTTCAAGCGATCGGTAAGATGCTCTGCATGTCCCTCTCTCTTTGGCTCTTCGGGCTTTGATCTCACACGATGGATGCTTTTGCCACAGGGCGAGCTCGTTGGTTGTGCGCAGTGCCAGAAGCGGTTCCATCCCATTTGCGCAGCCAAGAAGAAGCTGTACTGCGCGCGCTCGAACCGCGTCGAGTGGAAGTTTTACTGCGCCGCGCACGCGCCGACCAGCGCGGTGTACGACGTCAAGCGGCAGTCGTGGGTCACGCACGAGATCCTGAGCCAGCTGCGCGACCTCCGCTACTCGCTCGAGCGCGGCCGGATGCTGCTGGAGATGTCTCGCCAGCGCGATCGCCAGCAGAAGCGGCTGCTGAACGTGGCCGAGGTGCCGTTCATGAAGGCGTCCGTCGACATTGTGCTCAAGCGGCGGCCGACTCCGTTGATGCGCGAGGTGTACGAGTCGATCACTGGCGACTCGCTGGTTGACATCCCGCGACGACCGAGAGCGCCGCCGCAGCCTCCAACCCCCAAGCACTCGGCCCGCGCACCAGTCCACAACAGACGGACATCGTCTCGACTAGGAGGTGGAACAGGTACAGCGAGCGATGAAGGCACCGACGTGGAGCAGACGCCGCAGCGAACAAGTGCGCGCCGAGCTGCGTCCAGGGAACCGCAGTCGGCGTCCAAGAGAGGCCGTGAGGCTGTGGGAGAGCGGTCAGTGGGGACCAGCTCTCGGCCGAAGCGCCGCCGCCTTGAGGTCGAGATGGGTGAGGTCTCCGAACCCGCCAGCCCTCGACCAACCCGCAGCAGCAATCGTCGGCAGTCTCCCCGCAACCAAGCGCGTGCCGAAGCGGACGAACGGGCGGAGCAAGAAGCGATCGCCGCGATGCATCGGGAGTTCTTCGAGAGCCTGTCGCTTGGGGACGCGTCGCCGGACTTCGACTACGTCGTGCCGCAAGCCTTCCCCACTTTGGTACGTTGATGTTTGAGCTCTTGTTGTTGGAAGGTGGGGAGCTGACAACAGATCTTGATGTGGCGACAGATTGACAGCGACGAGTGATCACGACTGGACGGTCGGCGACCCTCGTAAGTGCCTGCGGGATACACAACTAGCGTTGAGCTAGTGCTTTGATCACTCGTTGCAGTGTCTGGTGTCTGGTGTCTGGTTACAGTGCTTGGTGCAAGCTCATTGCGATCTTGGGTGGTCTTACTGGTCTAAACCCACCTTCCATCTTCGTTCGTCCAGGTATTTTTAGATGCAGCGTCATCCAGAGGAGCCAAGGAAGGAAGGTGGCGGACTCGTCAGTCCGACACCCCCAGTGCCTCCCACCGGCATGCGCACGCGCGGAGCCAAGTGGCATGTGATCAGCTTGGCTCAGTGCGTTCGTGTTGGGATTGCGCTTACGGAACCTCCTCGGACGTGAGCTGCAAATGCCGCACCATAACAATGAACACGTCAGCGACAGCTACCCAAGCGCAGAGCAAGAGCAAGCGGAGGAGGAGGAGGAGGAGGAGGAGGAGGAGGAGGAGGAGGAGGCCGACGCCGCCTACGCCGCCGGCCGCAAGTGGCTGGGAAGCGCGCAGGGCTCGCGGTCGGTGCCGTCGACCGCAGGCTCCGTCAAGTCGGACTCGATCACCACCACGGACGCCGAGGTGTACTCGTACCGGGAGGAGTGGGACCTGCCCGGCCCCGCGAGCGAACCGATGACCAGCCGGAGCATCGACGAAGGCTGCGACAGCGACAGCAACAATGAAGACGACAGCAGAGAAGAGAGCGACCACGACCTTGAAGCCTCGGAGTCTGACGAGCTGTCAAGTGTTGATGCGGTCGCAGGAGAGCCCAGAAATCTGGATTCGTCGCTGGAGGAGTCTCAACCGCTGCCTGCTCTCCTCGAACCAGCGTTACAGACCATTGAGACGCCCGCGAGCATGCCAGGGAGTGCCACTGGACCAGACGACTGCGCTGCCAATGCACCTCCCGGTGTCCAAGACGGCGAGACGCGACGCATCCAAGTGCTGGTGAGAGTGCGTCCTCCGACTGGAAACGTCGACGACAAGGTGGTCGTGGCGGTCGGCGAGCTGGGGACTTCGATCCAGATCCAGTCGTCGAACACTCACGGAGGCATTGGCGGCACTCCAGGCGCTGGTGGCATGACGACGGTGACGGAGTGCGCATTCGACAGAGTGTTCGGACCCTCAGCGACCCAGGAGGACGTGTTCTCGGCTATCGAGCCCAGCGTCCGCGCGGCAATCGACGGCTACAACGCGACCGTGTTCGCGTACGGCCAGACCGGCACGGGCAAGACGCACACGCTGTTCGGGAAGGACTTTGACGCAGTGTACGACGCGTCAGCCTCTCCCAGGCTCTCGAACACGGAGCTGGAGGCTGCTCCTGTGACTACACCGATGTCGGGTGTTATTCCACGAGCGCTGCGCCTGCTTCTAGCATGCGCAGCACGACTGGAGGCGGACTCTGCGGCGTCAGGCGAGCGGCTGCAAGTCTCGCTGCGCTGCAGCTTCGTCCAGATCTACAACGACCGGCTGTTCGACCTGTTCACGGACCGGCGACGGCAGAAGCCGCTGCTGCTGAGAGAGCAACCGCGAGCTGACGGGTCCACCAACGTCGTGGTCCAAGGTCTGTCGAGTGAGCGAGTCCTGTCCGTCGCTCACGCGCTCCAGTTGCTAAGGAGAGGCATCGAGAACCGGTCGGTGCGGGAGACGGAGGCCAACCTCGCCAGCAGTCGAAGCCACGCGATCGTCCAGGTGAACGTCACCATCGAGCGCTCGTCACCGACTGGTGAACACACCACTCGCACGTCCCGACTGAACCTTGTGGACCTGGCAGGGTCCGAGAAGTGGAACACGGACGTCCCGATGGACGACGCGCACTCGCTCGAGCTCAAGACCATCAACGTGAGTCTGTCGGCGCTCGGCAACTGCATCGCGGCGCTGGCCGAGCCTGGAAGGAGACACATCCCGTTCCGCGACTCGACGCTCACGCGCGTGCTGCAGGACTCGCTGGGCGGCAACACGCAGTCGTGCTTGCTCGCGACCGTCAGCCCGAGCCTCCAGGCGAGCGAGGAGACGCTGCGGACGCTGCAGTTCGCTGACCGCGCGCGGTCCGTCATGCAGACCGTGCGTATCAACGAGGCGAGCGGGTCGGCGGCTGTGTTGATGACTACAGAGCTGCTGGTCGCTCGCTCGCAGATCACAAAGCTGCGCGAGAAGCTCGAGAGTGCGCAGCGTCGACACAGCGAGAGCCGACTCAAGGAGCTCGAGTCGTGGCAGCGCAAGTTGTCGGAGGTGGTGAAGGACAAAGATCGCGAGATCAGCAAGCTCGGGCGAGAGAACGCAGGGTTCCTCAAGTGGAAGGAGGAGGACGCTCGCCGCATCCGAGAGCTCGAGGCCCAAGTACGCGAGCTTGAGGACGAACGAAGCCGCAGGGCCACCGCCATGACGGTCGACGACCGGTCTGAACGCTCAAGGAACGACAGCAACCGCGGCGGCTCCAGTGGCAACGTGGAAGTTGCTGTTGGTCCCGTGCTCTTACCTGTTGCAGTCGTCGACAGCGTGAAGCCAGGGGGACCAGCGCGTGTCCGACGCAATGACTCGCGTCGGGAGATGCAGCGGTCGACGTCCAAGGCCAACAACCTGCCGCGACTCGCAAGCAACAAGAGCAGAGACGCGCCACAAGGACCGCGGACGTACACGCAGCTGCTCGAGAGGTACGCGCTTCCAGTGGGCAAGGGCAAGCGCGAGCGAGCGGCTGATCGCCTGCCGAGCGCCACGCCTCCACGTCCAGTTGAGTCGACTTCTGTATGCGAATTGCAGCCAAGAGATGCAGTGTGGAGTCCACGAGGTGCTCCACCGCTGGCCGTGCTCAAGGACGCGAGCTACTCGGCGTCATCTCCGCTTCTACCAGTCGCAAACCGCCGAGATCCGAGTGTCGCGACGGCCATGAGGCGCTCGTCCACGTCACTGCCACCGTCTTCGATGGAGGCCGACGCAACACAAGCACCGTGTGAAGCCGCAGCAAGCTGTGAAGGATCTGTCTACGCCGTGAGAGCCGACGCTCCAGCCTTCCGCACGCCTCCGACCGAGGTTTCGAGCCAACCACCGATGAAGACAGCGAGTGACGGACTGGAGGCGTGGAAAGGAGCGACAACGAGCGGTGAAGCGCAAGAGGCAGCGTTGTCTGGAGCCCGACGGCCTGCCGCGATGTCAAGAGTCTGCGCAAAGCACAGTCTTCGAGGCTGCGTGTTGTGCGGAAGCGCGACGAGCAGCACTCAATCTCTTCCGACTGGTACAAGCCAGACTGGATCGGCGCTCAGCTGGAGCCCCTCAACTGACGCGACGTGTCCAGCCAACCCGGACGAACCGTGCGGACGCCACCGCCTCGCTCGCTGCTTCATCTGCAGCAAGACTGGAAGTCTCGGCATGAGCGCCAGTTCTGTGAGCGCCAAGACAGCAGCCGTTGACAGACCCGACTGGTTCAGCAACCGGATGGGCGTTCACTACGGCAGCGTGACGGCGGCAACTGCTGCGACGGCAATGGCAGCATCGTCCTCGATTGGAACGCCCTCGCTGCCGTCCAAGTGCTCGTCGCACTCGCTGTCGAACTGCATCCTCTGCAGCAAGGCGTCCAGCACCAGCAACGCCAGCAGCAGCCACTCGTTGCTTCTGGCCAGCTCCAGCGGAGCAAACAATCTCAACGCTCCAGCGACGTCGTCGAGTCACGCCGAGTACCTTTCGCGCCGATACACGCTGGACGCTCGCCTGCTCGGCCTGCCCAGCTCGTCCATTTCGTCCTCGCCGTCGTCTTACTCCACCGGGCCGCCGTCAGCCTCAGACACACCGCTCCGTCACGCTGTATGGTCCCCAGCCACCGCGTGGATGCCGTCGTGCCAACCGCATTAGCCAGTCATCCAAGGTCAGCCAGCCGCTCCCTGCTAGTTGACGCTTGACTTGAACAAAGTAAGTGGCGTCGCATCAAAATGATGAGCGGGGTGGAACAAGTTGAAGTTGGCTCGGAGCTGCTCGCCCCTAAACGAGCAACTTGAGTCTCGGAATCAGTCCAAATACTTGAAGCGTTGCAAAATCAGGACCGCCACTTCATCCCTGCACGACGCTTCATGTCCGGCAGTCCGTCCGTCACTTTCGCATTGACCGCCAACTCGACACCTGAACACCCGACTACCCGACCACCCGACCAAATGACCGACGACAACAAGCCTCCACGGGCGGACAAGGACGCGTGGAGCTCACTCGAGTACCTGCCGGGCTTCGGCGGCCACTTCTGCTCCGAGGCGCTACCGAGCGCGCTGCCCAAGGGCCAGAACAGCCCGCAACAAGTACGTTCGTCGGTCTAGTAAGTGGCCACCTTCGCCGCCATTCTGACCGCAGCACTCCCTTTTGAACCGCAGTGCCCGTACGGATTGTACGCGGAGCAGCTCTCGGGCACGGCGTTCACGCTCCCGCGCCACAAGAACCAGCGCAGGTGCCGCTGCTGTCCATGCAAACAGCAGCATTGACGCACCAACCTCGCTAACTTGTGGACGCCGATCGATAGCTGGCTGTACCGCATCCTCCCGCCAGTGATGCACGAGCAGTTCCAGCCGGTCGACGCGCCGTTCGTCAAGGGGAACTTCGACAAGGAGACGCTGACGCCGCAGCAGATGCGCTGGCAGCCCATGCCGTTCCCCTCCGCCGATGCCGAGCGAGTCACCTTCATCGACGGACTGCATACAATTGGTAAGTTTATTCGACTAAGTACGATTCGGTAGTGACGGGAGATGGCAACTCACTCACCAGTCTTGAGGATCAGCGGGGGCTGGTGAGCCGACGATGAAGGCGGGCATGGCCATCCACATGTACTCGGCGAACGCGTCCATGGTCGACTCGTGCTTCTACAACTCGGACGGCGACCTGTTGATCGGTAAGTGTCGACCGACTTGGCGGCGGCACGTTATTCGGTCCGTGAGGTCGTACTGAGCTCCTGTATGCCCATGTCAGTGCCACAGCACGGCGTCCTCAAGATCACGACCGAGTTCGGCAAGCTCCAAGTGTCTCCGCACGAGATCTGCGTCATCCAGGTACCGACAAGGGGCTCGAGGATGTTGTTGCCATAGGCGCTGGAGCTAACTGGTGTGTCGTCATCTACTCAGCGCGGGATCCGGTTCTCGGTCGACATTGACGAGCCGTCCCGCGGGTACGTCCTCGAGGTGTTCAACCGCCACTTTGTGCTGCCCGACTTGGGTCCGATCGGCGCCAACGGCCTCGCCAACCCGAGAGACTTTGAGCACCCGGTGGCGAGCTATGAGGACCGCGAGTGCGACTTCCAAGTGCTCAACAAGGTACGAAGTGCGAGCTCCTCAACGGATGAAAAGCTAGCTGTGCGTCTGGCGGCTAACAGTCCGCGGTCAGTACGGAGGCGCCATCTTCTCGGCGAGGATGCGGTTCTCGCCCTTCAATGTCGTCGCGTGGCACGGCAACTACGTGCCGTACAAGTACGACCTGGACAAGTTCTGCACCATGAACTCGGTCAGCTACGACCACCCGGTGCGTCCTCGACTGTTCCGTTGCGCCAGAGTGTACGACTGGGACTGACAAGGCAGAGAGAGCACTGCTGCGTTGAACAGGACCCGTCGATCTACTGCGTGCTAACCTGCCAGACCGAGGAGCCGGGCAACGCGGTGGCCGACTTTGTCATCTTCCCGCCTCGCTGGATGGTGCAGGAGCACACGTTCCGGCCGCCGTACTTCCACCGCAACTGCATGTCCGAGTACATGGGCATGGTGCACGGCACGTACGACGCCAAGAAGGGCGGCAAGCAGGGCTTCCAGCCGGGCGGCGGCTCTCTCCACAGCGTCGACACGCCCCACGGACCGGACGCCGCCACGTTCCTGGCCGCGTCGACTTCGGAGCTCAAGCCCGACAAGTTCGAGGGCGGACTCGCCTTCATGTTCGAGTCGACGTACATGCTCAAGCTGACGGACTACGCGCTGCGCTGCGAGCACAAGGACGCCGACTACTGGAAGTGCTGGCAGCAAATGCCCAAGCTCTTCGACCCAACTGCCAAGCCGACCACCGAGTGATGCTAGGCGAGAACAAGCAGGCGCCAGTGTCGAGCTGTTAGTGATGCCCCAAGGTGGTCGTTGCCGTCCGTAAGACTGCTTAGGCCTCACGTCTGGTCTGTTCAACTGAATGCACTTAGTCGTCGGTCTGCATGACGAGCGCGGCGCCCGCCAGCGTCCACTTGCTGTGCGGCTGAGTCGTCCGCAGCGTCGCTAGGAACACAAACGTCGGTCCTCGCTGCGTCGTCTGGTACACTGGGCAGTCGTAGACATCGCGACTCCGCCTAAAGAAGCCGACGGCCGTCGCTTCCCAGCGCTCGTCCACCACCACAGCTCGAGCGTAGACGACTGGCAAGGGAGGGAGCAGCTCCTTGGGCCGAGGGTCCGCGAGCCACCCGCAACAGGACACGCCGTCCACTCCATACACCGCTGGGATTGACTGCTTGCCGTCCCTGCCATCTCCAGCTCCATGTGCGTCACCCACAGTTGAGTTGGCTGCCAAATCCCAACGCGCGCCGTCGACGAACAAGCCGTGGATGAAGGCCCCCATGTCTGGAGGCGGGGGCGACGCTGACGACAGCAGTATCTCTCCTCCAGCCGCTGCTTCTTCTGTTGTACTCGCTCCAGTCGAGTCGCTCGAGCTCTCGTCGTCTCCGACGACGTACGGAGTCACGTGCGTCTCGATGGCCATGGCATCCAACGGAAGGCCGTGGCGCCTCGCAGTGCACTGCTTGATGGCTGTCAGTAGAGCCGTCGGGTTGAACAGCCCGGAGATCCACACGGACCGCGGCAGTCGCAGCTCGCTCGTCCAGTCCGCAAGGCTAACTGCTCGCGCTCGAAGGTCGACGAACCACGGCGCGAGTGTCTTTCGTGAGCTCCAGGCTAGAGGAGTCCACACAGAGGGCACTCGACCGCTTCGGAGAGCGCTCGCGAGCTCCTCCATGCTCTCCGTCATGTTCAGCGCGCCGTGCAGCCCCTTGGCGAGCTCGACGAGGCTCACACGGACCTCCCGCAGCAGCTGCTGCATCCTCGAGGCCTCTTGCATCGCGACGACAACGAACGGAGACGTGTCGGTTGATAACAGCGGCTCAGCTAGCGCTTGAAGCGCTGGCAAGTCCGGCTCAGCAGGCAGCGAGTCCAGTAGCGAGTCGACTGTGGACAAAGCGTGAGCGCTCTCGCTCGACATGCCGCCGTCAAGAGCGCTCGCCTTGGACGGGGTTAACACAGGAGTAGCAGTCGCTGAACTGGCGGGAGCGAAAGCCGGTACTGCTGCTAGTAGGGAGAAGACACGGGAGGCCGCGTCGATGAGGTAGCCGACCTCGGCGTTCGGGTGCAGGCCATACACTCGCGGAGATTCAGAGGGCGGCAGCATCGAGTCAATGTACGCCGTGTACCGGCTGTAGGTGAACACGTTGGCGTCCGCAGGCAGTCGGAAGCCGTCGGCGAGCTCCTTGCCTCCACTGGTGGTCAACAAGTCGGGCGTGAAGATGCCCGACAGGTACGTGGCGTTCGTGATGCGGTCCCAGTGGTCCGTGATGTGTCCGCCGTACATGATCTCACCGAAGATGTAGCGCAGGTCGTCCCACGGGATCGCGAGCGTTGGAGACGCCGAGCCTTTGACGGGCACAGCGTCCGCCTTGTCGACGTACCGCCGCAAGATGTCGGCGCAGATGACCAGGTCGCCAGTGTTGAAGCTGTACGATCGACTCCAGCCTTGAGATCCGAACCGGCGACGTCCCAAGACGACGGCGTGGAAGAAGCAGAGCGCGAACAGGCTCTGCTGGAACTCTGCCGGTCGATTGCTGCTCGTCTCGACCTGCGCCGGCGTGAAGCTCGCCCAGGCGCGCTTGAGGTTGCTGCGCAGGTCCGCGGGCGCCTCGTTGGCCACCTTGATGCAGCTTTGGAGCAGCGACTCGGGTAGAGACTGGTAGTCGCTGTCGACTGGCTCTGCTGATAGGAAGCACCGGAAGTTCATGTCGGCGGAGACGGAGCACAGCTCGAGCGTGCGTTCGAGCCTGGCGAGCCACGACGGCATGAGGTGAATGTTCTGTAGGAGAACCCAGCCGCCGTCACGGGAGGAGGACAGCAGCGTGGCGTCCGCGATCGCCTCTTGGCCTTGACCCATGGACAGAACCGCGAGGTTGCCTCTGGTAGTGGAGTAGTCGAACTTGCGGCCGAGCGTCTCGACCCACGCGGTCGGGTCGACGCCAGGGAAGAGCATGAAGAGCATCGGAGTCGACGCGCTCGTCTCCTGGTACGTCGCGTCCATGTCGAACGGCGACTGCTGCACTATTGAGACCCCAAAGTGCTCGACCAGGAAGACTTGGAGCGCTGCCAGCGTCCGGTCCGGCCGTAGCGCGCGCACAACGTGCAGCATCGTCAGCGGAGAGGCTGTTGCGGTCTTGAGTAGGTTCCCAGGCACTGGAGCGGTCTCTGGGCTGTCTCGCTCGCACCACTCGCGCCACTCGTCGCCTTCCGCCTTCATACTGGCCGGCAGCTTCTGCAGACTCGGCACCTGCTGCTCGAGCCAGCACACACGCTTCCAGGCTACTTCGCTCAGCCACTCGCTCAGCAACCCCATGCCTTGTGGCGCCGCGCCGGAGCTAGTGACGTCCCTGTACGCGTGCACCAGTCGGTTGGCGTCCAAGGGCGTGATCTTGCCTTCACGCAGCAAGATGGACAGCCCAAGCTGCGTCGCGAGCGTCAGCTTGTCCTTCTCGAGCATCCCGCGACGAATGTAGTTGAACACGACCTCGGTGATGGACGTCTGCAGCTGTCCACACCTAGCGGCGATCTGTTCCGGCGTCGGCAGTGGGTCCAGCTCCGCCTCCTGCATCAACACCCCCAAGTCCGAGTCCGTCTGGTGGCTCGGGTCCATCGCCGCGCCGTCCGCATCGTCCAGCACTCGATCAGCGAGCAGCAAGTCGGCGTTCCACTGGAATCTCTGGGTAGCAATCAACTTCTTGGCCGCGGCCTTGAGTCGTCCAAGCAGTCCTCCAGTACCAGCAGACGGCGGCCGGTCCCCTGCTGCGACCAGGTCCATGCCTCGCTGGAAGATGACGACGAAGGCGTTGAGCGAGTAGGCGTAGTACGGGTGCATGCGCTGCAGCTCGCCCATGAGGAAGAAGAGCAGCGCGCCGCGACTCGCCACCGACTGGTACTTGGCGCTCAGGTCGTTGATCTGCGCCTCGTACTCCTTGGATCGAGCCGCCTTGACGCCGATCTCGAGCGCCGCCGTCTTGGTCGCCTCGAGATCCTCGATCACCTGCACGTTCTCCGTGATGTCGCCCTCCGAGTCGGCCAAGCTGCTCAGGATCCGGTCCTCCAGCGCCTGTAGTCGGATCTTGAACGCGTTCTGCTGGTGCGACAGCAGCGTTCGTATCCTGGCGCGCTTGGGCCACTCCTTGCGGACAACAAGCGCCAGTAACTGGTCTTCTAGACCCTGTGGCGTGACGGCAAAGTTGACGACGGTCGTCTCTGCTTGGACTTCTGGAGGCAAGTGCGGGTTCGACAGCTTTGTGTGGAGATACAGCCGGAAGTCTAAGTGCAGCGACACCAACTTGTCGCCCATCTTGAGCAGCGTCTTGTGTCCTCGCACGGTCGTGGACTTGGCGACGGCCGGCCACAGCGCGACCTCGAGCTTCTCGCCCATGTTCTCCACGATCACCGAGTGGCCGTGCTCCACCGCAAGCTCCAGCAGTTGCGACAGGTTCTGCTGGTCCTGTCGAACCACTGCAAGCGTGGCTGGAGCGAGTCGTCGAGCGTGCTTCTCTGTCTCACGCAGCCAGTGGATGCCTTGCAGCTGCGGGTCGATGAGCAGCGGGCAGCGAGCGCTGCGACGTACTATGGCGCCGTTCTCCACAGACACGCGGTCGCTCGGCAGTCCGCGAGAGCTCCACTCTGCGATCTCTGACGGTGTCGCGAGGTGCGTCATCGGGTTGAACTCGTTTGATATCAGTGCAGTCGTTGGGTCTTCGCTCGTCTTCGACGGTCCTCCTGGTGCCAATGCCTTGCGAAGGAACGGCATCCACTTGCCAGCCACCAGTGTGTCCCGGTATGGCTTGGTGAAGGCGCCAGCGAACGATGCGAAGCTTGCAGCCAGCAACACTTCGAACGAGAGAGCACCAGCTCGTGCTCGAAGCTGCTCCAGCTCGAGAGACCATCGCTCGCTCTCGCTTCCCAACGCGTCCGCAAGTCTTCTCGCCAGTGACATGCGCAATCTCCCGCGCTCCACTAACGCAATGGCGTCCTCGACTTCCTTGTTGGTCGTGTCAAACTCGAGCGTCAGTGCCGATAGTCTTGTCTCCAACGCCGCGACCTTGTCGTTGACGACTCCCAGCCTCTCGTTGGCCACTCGTAGCTTCTCGTTGGCTTCCGCTAGCGCCTTCTTCTTGGGCTCCACGACGACGATGGCGTCGAAGTAGGCGACAATGTTGATGACCCAGGCGCATAGCCCGGCGGCAGCCGAGTTCTTCTTCTCAATCGTCTCGACGTTGAAGTGCTCGAGGGCTAGGAACGGCCGCACCTCCTTCCAGTTGACGTCGGGCACTTGGTGGTCGTCCACTATGGCCTTGAAGCCCTTGAGCTCCTCCACGAACGCGTTCACGTTGCCCAGCAGCGCCTTCTTGGTGGCTTCCCACGACCGGTCCTTGTCCTTGACCTTACCGTTCTTCTGGACGACAACACTCGGGTTGACGCCGGCAAACAGCACGACAACCGCGCCAAAGACGTCTCCGACTCCTGCCGGTGGCTTGGTCATCGTCTTGCAGCTGCCCAAGTCCTTCTTGTTGAGCGTGTCGAGCGCCGCCATGGCCGCTTCCAGCATGGGCTGCGCCTGCGCCAGGTCCTTCTCCGTGTCCTCCTTCTTGGCCGTCACGTCGGCCTGGATGACAGCGCACTTTTCCTTCTCGGCGGTCGCACGCGCCGTCTCGCTCTCGACGATCTCCTTCTCGCGCTGCAGTCGCTCGGCGAGCTCCTCGACCACTTCACGCTTTCGCTCGGCCTCTTCCAGCGTCACCTTGAGCTCGTCCTCCATGTTGGCGACCACGCTGCTGGTGCTGTCCATCTTCTCCAATCCGCCTTGGAGCCGAGCGACAGCGCGGTCGTGTGCTTGGCGCTTGGCGGACAGCAAGCTGCCGTAGAAGGCGAGGCACTCGAGGTATGACCGGGGCGTAGAGTACACTCGTCGCTTCTCGCTCGTCCAGAACTCGCGCGCGACGTCGTTGGCGCTCTGGAACGCGAACGGGAAGAAGCTCGAGACGGCGGCCTCTTCCAGCTCGCTCCACTGCCAGTGGGAAGTGTTCTTGGCGCTCTCAGAGGTCAGGAAGCGCGCGGCCACGGACTGCAGCGCGTCCTTCGGCCACGGTTGAAACCAGTCGATGAGCGTGCAGTTGACGATCGCGGGGAACTTGCGCGCTCTCGACCGGAAGTCGGCGCTCGCTGGGGAGAAGCACAGCACGACGTGCAGGTTGCGCTTGATCTCCTGGACGAACCACTGCCAGCATCTCTCCTTCTCCCCTCCCTCCGAGCTGCTGCTGATACCATGGACAGCCATTGATGCTGACATCTTGGGCTGTACTTGCTGGGTTATCGAGGCTTGCTCGTCGGCGGTGTACAGCTCGGGGATGTTGCCGCTCGACAGCAAGTCGTTGAGCATGACGAGCATGCGCTCGTTCTTGATCTGCGCGTCGCTGAAGAGGAACACGACGCCGTCGCCCTTGACTCCAGCCTTGAAGAATATGGACTGCAGATCCGCCTTGAAGTCTACGAGCGAGTACGCTTGAGTGAGCGCGATCTCGACGACAGAGTAGCCGCAGATGAAGGTGGCGAGGCGAGCGAGCGACTTGCGGCCGCTGCCGCCTACTCCAACCAGCAAAGCGTGACCTGAAGGGTTGGAGATGATGCGCACGATGCGAGCCACGTGCTCGAGCGCGTCCTTGAACAGCACGAGCTCCATCTTGGGCAGCACGTCGTTGTACTCTGCCAGCGCTTCTTCACACGTCGCTAGGAGCGCTTGCGTCGACAGGATCTGGTCGTACTCGTTGGTCCGCAAGCCGCCAGCAAAGTGGCAGAAGAGGATCGGGTCTCCGTCCGAAGCGGTGGCATCACTACTGGACGAAGATGACACCGGTGGAGTGAAGAAGCGCGTGAAGTTGAGAGCCGGGAAGCACTTGCGCGCGAGCTGCTGGGTCATGGACGTGAACTTGATCAGGTCGCTAGCACATACCAAGCGGTCGCCATACACTCGCGCAGACTCGTGGACCCAGAGCAGCGCAAACTTGAGCGGGTCCTCGAACGTCGCGGGCTTGGCCATCAGCAGTCCCTGGAACACGTTGGCCACGTGACGGATGTTGAACTCGTAGTGGAAGTTGGCTGCCGTCTTGCGGAACGCCCCGGAGACTTGAGCGTGGAGCGACAAGGCCGCTTTGAGCACCTGGCCGGACAGTTTGCGGATGTCCTCGACGAAATCGTCCACGTATCCGTCCAGGAACGTTGAGTAGATGACTTGGAGGCTCGTTGGACCGAGAGCAGCGAGCGCGAACGTGACAAAGTGCCGTTGGAGTCGCGGATTGATGGTGAAGCTGCCCGCGTTCGGGTTCATACAGGCCAGGAACTGCGCGTTGACGATCTGCTTGAGCGTGAACTTGCCGCGGTCGTACCAGTGGCCGTAGTCGAGGTGCTGGCGGAGTAATGCCAGCGCGCTTTGAGTGCCGTACGCGTCCACTTGCGGCAAGTTGAGGTCGTCGAGGAAGTACACGAGTTGCCCGCCAGTACTAGGACCGTACGTGGCGCCAACGCGCTTGGACAGCTTGGCTTCGAGGATCGACTGGAGCGCTGCAGCGCTCGTGTAGTAGTTGAAGTTGACGCTCACGCTCGACATTTCTGGAGCACTGGTAGCCAATATCTTGGAGCCGAGAGAGCTGAGGAGACCTTGGACGACCTGGGTCTTGCCAGTTCCAGCACTGCCGCACAGCATGAACGGCCGCTGTTCTCGGACCATGAGCGTCATCCAGCTGGTGATAGCCGCCGTCTCTGGAGTCGGCACGGTGACGGAAGACATTGGCACGGACCCGTCGAACTGGATGGTCTTGAAGAACGGTGAGGCGCGCCATGACTCGAAGCCGAGCGTCGTCGGGTTGAGCCAGTAGTCGAACACGGAGTCTCTCGTCGGGAACTTGACGTGCTTGAACTCTGCTCGCCACCACTCGCTGAAGAGCTTGCGGTAGTCGGTGCCGTCGTCTGTGGTGGCTAACGCTGCACCGAAGGCCCAGACGGAGATGAAGCCGCTCAGCGTGTCCACCTTGCGAGCATCCGCCAGCGTCTCGGCGTCCAGTACTCCTTCCAGGAAGTACAAGTACGTCTGCACCATGCCGATCTCCTGCAGCGGCACGATCGTCTTGCATTGCTGCTTCAGGAAGGCCACGATCGGGTAGATGTACTTGTTGACGGTCTCCCCAAGCGCAGCTCGTTGCCCGACGCTCGCTCCCTTGGTCGCCACCCAACTGGCAAGCAGCGACTTCCACTGATACCCGTCCGTGTCCGAGATGTACAGGATCCCCGCGCGTGAGACTGTCGCGGGTGTAGCGTACTTCAAGTCTCGGATCTCGAACACCAGTCGCATGTTGGGCTTGAGTGGGATCCGCTCGTTGGACGCCAGCGTCAACATCTTGTTGTCGTCCATGACCGAGTTCATGGACTCGATCCAGTTGGCGTCCAGGTCTCCGTCCAGTACGATCCACTTGGGCCTTGGGTCGGTGGCTGAAGCGGTCGCCATGTCCCTCATCAGCTTAGACAGCAGTCCGTCCTTCCACTCGCGAGTCCCGAGCACCATGTAGCCGTACAAGTCCTCAGTCGACACGGCCTTGGGGTTCAAGTCGACGACCTTGGTCACATACTCATCGCCCTTCTTCTTCCGAGCGTTGACCAGCACTTCACAGCAGTCCGACTTGCCGCTTCCAGGCGGCCCCATGACGAAGACGCAGTGTCGAATGGCCAGCAGTTCATCCAGCTGGATGGCCTTGAGCCGGAACTGTTCATGAGGCCAGAGTCCCATCTCTTCGCATGCCACGTGCACGAACTTCTCCATGGCTTCGTCCACTTTCCGCGGCGGGTTCGTGTCTGGGAAGAGGTCGTCCAGCAGCCCGGTGAAGACCAGCAGGTCCTGCTCGACGATCTTTGGCAGGTTGAAGTCCCTAAGGGACCGCATGAGGATCTCCTGCTCCGACAGCTTGGGTTCCGCGCGCTTGAACTGACCAGCGACGACCAGGACGCTCTTGACGGCGCGTAACCCCCAGTCATAGTGATCTTGCTTGGACAGCAGCTCCTTGAGCAACGAGTAGAGGCTGTAGAACTTGGACGCGAGCACCTTGGCCTCCCGGAAGCCCTCGGCCATGAGCATGTTCTCGCAGATGAGCACCAGGTCGGGAGCCATGACGGTGATCGGTCGGAAGAGCGACTTGAGGCCTTCAGGAAGCTCGGAGCGACCCAAGTACCCTGGGTTCATGGTGATGAACGTACCGCAAGACGGGTCGAGCTTGACCTTGTCTCCTTCGATAGCCACAGTGTCGCTCTCGCCTCGGATGCCATCACAGACAGCCTTGAACTGGACCGAGCAGACTGACAACACCTCGGGGATGAGCCGGTTGAACTCGTCGAAGCAGCCCCAGGCTCCGGCGCTCGCTAGTCCCTTGAAGATGTTGCCCAGGTTCTTGTAGTCCATCTCTGGCGAGCAGTTGAACACGTAGCAGATCTTGCCGAGCATGTTGGCCAGGTCCTTGGTCGTCTCCGTCTTCCCCGTCCCCGCTGGTCCAGCAGGAGCGCAGCCCATCTGCTTGTGAAGCGCTTGCGTCGCAGTGACATAGATCCGATCAGTGAGTGGCGTGATGACCAGTCGAGGACCGTTCCCGAGGTACTCGAAGCCGTAGTCGAACTGCGCGTCGCAGATCTCGAGGAACGTCTTGTCCTGACGCTCCGTACGGCGCTGCTTCATCTGCGACTGCCATAGGAACGAGCTTGGAGCGGTGATGTTCTCGTACAAGAGCTTCTGCACGATGTCCCGGGCGTGCGCGTCCATGGTGATCATGCACATGGCTCGCTGTCGGTCGTCCTTGGACAGCACCGACTGCGTGAGCTTGATGAGGTCGCTCAGCTGGACCAGCATCTTGTCGAACAGCTCTTTCATGGCGGTTGTGTGGCCTTTGCCCATGCGGTCGAACGCGCTCTCGACTTCCATGACGTACTGGACCCCAGCGACGAGCAGCGCGATCTGAGCCGCGTCCATGTTAGACGGGGGAATGCTCTTCTTCCCGGTAGTGAGTGGCAGCTTCTGGAGCAACCACTCGGCGCGGTTCTGCTCCGGGAAGCGCCGTAGTGAGCGAGCCACTTGCTCTCGAAGTGTGCGTTGCATGGCGTCAAGCACGACTTGGAGATAGACTTCGACCTTCCCTTCCAGCGGAACGCTTGGCTCAAAGGCAACGCATTCTCGAGTTGTGTCGTTGGACACAAAGTGCGTCGCGATGGCCACCGACGAGCCTGCTGGCTTGTCCAGTATCAGCGTCCGAGTAGCGAGGAAGACCTTCTCGAGGTGGACGAGGATGCTCTGCGGGTCGTTCCCCTTGGACAGGAGATCCAGTAAGTCGGCTTCCGACACGAAGTAGAACCGCGGAAACAGCCGCCGCTTGGAGTCCAGGAACTCCTTGAGCGCCTGTTGACAGGTCTCGAGGCCCGATCGAAGCTCTGTGAGCTGCTGGTTGATGTCAGGGAGCTGACAGGCAGCCACGACGTTCCCGCTCGGCTGCTGACTCCACATGTCGTCGAGGACTCGACGCACTTGCTGGTCGATCCCCTCGAAGCGCAGCGCCTCGTCCGGCAGCTCGCGCTTAACTTCTTCTGACTGGATGAACAGCGGCTCCAGGTACGACCAGGCCCGCTGGATCTCGCTCAACACGCCAGTGATGTCGGACACGAGCATCAGTCGCGAGCGCCAAGCGACGGACTGTGCGTGGAAGTAGTTGTGTCTCCCGGAAGTCATCGCCTGGACCAGCAGTTGATCCGACTCGAGCATCTCGACGACCTCCTCGTCCAACCGGAGCAGCGGCACGTCCGTATCCTTGTATGGAGTCATAGAGAACACCACAGCCGCCCAGCGACTCTCGAGTTCCTGGAGCACAGCTTCCTGCTTGGCCTCCTTCTGTGCTCGGTCAGTGATCTCCTCCACGTCGCGCTGGAACTCGTGCAGGTTGAGCGCCAGGATGTCGGCGAATCGCAGCGACGGGTTGTCTTCCGGACAGTCGAACGCCTTGCCAGTGACCTTGATCAGGTCCTCCCAGTGCCGCTTCCTCATGGACGGGTGGCGCAGCGCCTGAAAGAGTGGACACGTGCTCAGGAACTCCTTGACGACTCGCTCGAACTGCTTGAAGGCGTCACACTCCCGCACGTCCTTGTTGATCGCCTTGACCAGCGCCAGGAACGCCTTAGCCTCTTCTTCCAACACCACTCCGTCGATCAAACTCCACGGGACCTCGCGGGACAAGTCGATCTTGCGCGTCACCTCCACGATGGCTTCCCATAGTTGACTGGCATGCGTCAGCTGCCGGTTCATGATCCCTAGTACGTCACCACAAGGCGCCATGAGGTCTTCACACTCGAGGATCTCGGCAACGTGGAATTTCTGGCTGTACGCAGTCTCGTCTTCCTCCATCGCCGCTTTCTCCACTCCAATCGCTTCAAGAGCAGCTCGAACACCAATGGAGAAGCTCCAGAATGACTTCGTCTTGAGCTGTCTCTCCTTCGCCCGTAGCAGCTCCAGGTAGGGATCCACGTCGGCGCGGAACTTGAGCACCTGAGTGGCGATGAGCGGCGCGATGCGAGCGCTCGCGGCCGGGATCTTTCTCAGGATCTCAGCCCACGCGAGCTCGATCGACTGCAGCAGCTCGGTCTCCTTGCCCATGACGACTCCTGCGTCCTTGAGAAACGCGATCTCGGCCCGCAGCTCCTCGATCGACGTCGTGATGTCTTGGCCGCGCTTCTCGACCAGGAACACGTGCTCCTTGAACGCGATGAGTGCAGCGGTGGTCTGTTCAGGGGACCACGTTGCGTCGGCGAGCGGCTGCTCAAGCCCGACGTTGCAGTCTCGACACGACTGCTGGAGCGTCTGGAGGTCGTGCAGCAACTGGTCGAGCACTAGCTTGCCCGTCATGAGGTTCATCTCGCGCGTGACCGTGTCGTCGAACGACGCCGTGTACGGCGACCCGTGGATGGGGCCTGACTCCCCTCCAAGCGTGCCCTTGAACTCGATGTGGACCTTGTACTCGCCGGCGTTTGGCAGCGTGTAGCTGACGAGGTACTTGCCGCTCTCCAGATCTTGAACTTGCAACGACGGAGTGAACAGTGGACCGGCGTCGTCGGACTCGATATCCACTGCGAACTCGTCGCCTCCACGGGTTCGCAGTCCACGGAGAGCGTCTCTTGCTTGGATAATGAAGCACGTAGGCTCGCCGCTCGCTCCTCCAGCGAGCACTCCTGGGCCATAGGCAAAGCACAATGGAGCGGAGGTGACCGAGAAGAAGCTGAACGACTGGAAGGTGGTGGTGAACGAGTCTCCTTGGAGCGCCACGCGGACTTGCACGTCGCCTGGAGGGAACGCCGTGAAGTCCGGCGTAATGACGTGCAGTGTGTGGTCGTTCACGTACTCTCCACACACATCGATGGACCCCTTGCGGCTCGCAAACCGGACGATAACCGGCCGATTGCGGAAGTCGATGCCGTCGATGACGACCGCTGTGCCTCCAGTGAGTGGCCCAAAGTCCGGGAAGACGCGCGTGATGCCGTACGGCGGGCCGACAATGGTGCTCACGTCGAGCGTGTACAAGTCGTCGAGCCACACGTTGGCCCAGCCGCCGAAGACGAACAGTCTGCTGCCCTTGTCATCATACGCCAGCGACGCGTCACTGCGTCCGCTAGGCGGCTCGCCTCGAGTCTCCGGCACAGTCCAGGTCATCTCGCCTGAGTCGAGGACGCAAATGTCGCTCGCAAACGAGCCCTGTGCGTTGTAGTTGCTTTGCTCGCCCAATACACCGCCGAAGACGAACACCTTGGCATGGGGAATAGCCAGCACCGCGCACGCCGAGTGGTTCCACCGGGGCAGCGGGCTCGCCATGTGCGCTCCCTCGACCGAGCTCCAGGCGTTGGCCACCGTGTCCAGTACGTGCAGGTCGTTGAACTGCGCCACGCTGTTCCAGCCGCCGCACACGAGCATCAGGTCGTCCACGGCGCACGCCTGGTGTCCTGCTCGCCGCTCTGGCGCTCGCCCTTTGCAGCTCACCTTGCTCCACGTCAGGTCGTCCAGTCGCAGCGCATGCAGGTCGTCGAAGTCCCGTCGGCCGTAGCCTGAGCCTCCGTAGCCGCCGAACACGTAGATACTACGGCGGATGGCAACGGCCGAGTGTGCTCCACGAGGCGCTGGCCAGGTCGCTGCCGAGCGTCCAGCCGCCGCTCCAGCCCCCGCAGCCGCTCCCGACCCCGACTGTCCCAAACCTGCGGTAGGGCCTATAGCCGGCTGGTTCCAGTCCATTGTGATGGGGTTGAAGACCCAGAGGTCGTTGAACCGCACGCTGCTGCTGTGGAACCCGCCGAAGACGTACACGCGGCCGTCCACAACCGTGGCCGAGTGCTTCCAGCGCGCAGCTGGCAGCGCGCTACCCGTAGGAAAGACCAGCTTCTCCCACTCGCACGGCGCGCTGCTGCTAATGCGCAGCACGAATGTGTCGTTCGTCGGACCCGCCGAGTCGCGGTACTCGCAGCCGCCGAACAGGAAGCCGCTCGAGCCCACGACACTCAGCGAGTGGCCAGACCGCCGGCCAGGCCCTTCGCTCCCGCGTCGAGCCACCGCCTCCAGTCGCGTCCACCTGAGCGCCGGCGGCGGCGCCGTCTCCGCGGTGCTGGCATCCGTCCCGGCCGCCATCTTGGCGCAGTCCGTCCTTTCCAAACAGCAAAGTGCGGATTGTGAATGGGCACGGCTTCAACCTGTCGGTTGATTGGTTGAAAATGGGGTGGGAAAGGCGGATGTGAGGTGCACGATTGGTCTATAAAAGAAGGTTTGAATTTCCACCAATGGCGGCGTCCGCGTCGACGCCCCTTCAAGATCCCGGATCGATGGATCTGGCGCTGTTTCATTTCAAAACATACTGGGGATCGAGATGGCGCATCGGGACTTGACGGCGCACTTCGGCGAGCGCCGCGATCGGCTGCGCAGGCACCAGCTGCGATTCAAGCTGCGGCACCTGGCGGGCGAGTCCGCGGCGCTCGTCGACGGCTTGTTCTCGTCCCAGAAGCAGGTGCGCGGCCAGCAATCTGTCCCTGAGGATGACCGACTGAAAGGATGGATCACTAAAGCTAATGGTGAATTAGACCGGTCGGGGACGCGCAATGGAGCGAGCGCTGCTGCAGGACGCGCCAGACTATGTGGCGCTGCGCGTCGAGGAGCCGCTCAAGCCCGAGTGGACGCAGTTCGCCGAGCAAGTGGACGAGGCCGTGCGACTACTCCACGTCAAGCGTACGTGACTGACTACCGACCAGTCGGCGACCACGCAACAAGGCACTGTCTGCTGTGCTCACGGAATGCATACGATCGTGTCAGTGGAGTACCTCCAGTTGATCCACACGCGGCGGCTGATGATCCGCTTTGACGACTCGGAGGAGCGGCACGACGTGGAGATCGACAAGGTCACGGCCGACATCTCGGGCCTCTTCCAGCGCGCAGACCGCGCGCTCAAGCAGATCACGCGGCCATTCGTCGGCGGGGAAGCGAGCGTGTCACCTGCCGACCGACTGGTGCGGCTCAACACACAGCGCGCGGCTGCCTCGCGGCTGCAGCAGCTCTCGAGCACGTTCCGCTCTCGGCAGCGCGACTACATGCAACGCCTGCAGCTGCAGAAGTTTGGCACCGACATGTTTGACCCCGACGTCACGACCGATGAACCAACGAAGGGGCTTGAGCAGGAGCAGATGACGTGGGAGGTCCAGGCGCGGGACGTCGAGATACAGCGCATCGCCAAGTCGGTCGGCGCGCTCGCCGCCATTTTCAAGGAGGTCGCCGAGATGGTCATCGACCAGGGCTCGCTCGTCGACCGCATCGACTACAACATGGAACAGGTGCGGTCGCGTCGTAGTGTTGATTCATGTCGATGCAGCGGTGAACTCACGCTGTGGCGCTTTGCGCAGGCGGCCAGTCGAGTTCGCTCGGGACTCGACCAGCTGCGCAAAGCCGAGCAGTTCCAGCGCAACACGCGGCCCGAGCGCTGCATTTTGCTGCTCGTCGCCGGCATCCTGCTCTGCTTCGTGGCGCTCATCGTCAAGCACTCGTAGCGCTAGGTGGCGTGCTGGGAAGGAGACGTAATTAACATGCAGGGCGACTCCTACTTTTTGACGTCGGGCATCGGTCTGTTTCAATTGCTTTTCAATCACAGAGGAGCACCGAGGAGGGGCGGTGGCGGCTGCGCGGACGCAAGCCCCCGCCTCTCCACCCCGGCGACTCTCAAATGACACGCATAAGTACAAAGGCTTGTCGTCATCTGCCGCGATCTTCTCCTGCATGTTCCTCCATTTCCTTCCGCTTGCTTTCCTGCTTTTGAACGCCTGGTCACCAGCAAGAGACATCATTATGTGGTGCACACAATTCTTCAAATGAGTGTTGTGTCACTAAAGAGAGGATCTTAGTCCCCTCGTTCCAAGGAGATCATCACATCGGCAGCAGCAACTTGACTAGCGTACGTGGCGGCCTTCCTTCCTCCCCTGCCTGCTCCGCCGATCGCCCTCCTTCCCACCCGCCAGAGCGATGGAGTCCCGCTCGCGAAGACCAGCAGGCGTGCGCGAGTCAGTCCCAGTCCCGGCAGGCGTGACGCGGCCTGGCGCGCGCCTGAACCGCCGCAGTCCGCTCGAGACAACGGCTCGTTCACGCTCCTACCTCCTGCGCATCATCTTGGGGCTGGCACTAGCCGCGCTGCTCACCACCCAGGCGTGGCTGTGGCGCGCTAGGCCACAGCAGCAGACCAACAACGGATGGATGCACCACCTACGACAGTTCGACCCGGAGAACGAGGCCGAAGACCCGCTGGCTCCTCCACAACCCCATGACGTGCCTGCTGTTCCCATTGAAGCGCTTGAAGCGAGCGGCGTCATGGCTCCCGCTGCGCTGGCCGAGCGCCGCGCCAAGTTCGACCCTGCGAGCCACAATGCCGACCAGAAGCAGGTCGTGGACATGGTCAAGTGGGCCTGGAAGGGGTACGAGACGTTCGCGTTCGGCCACGACTCGCTCAACGTCAAGACCATGACGGGCACCGGATTACCAGGCCACGACATGGCGCTCACGCTAGTGGACGCGCTCGATACGCTCTACCTCGTGGGAATGTTCGACGAGTTCGACCGCGCGAGTCAGTGGGTCGCCGCCAATATGGACCAGCGGATCTTCCTCACGGGCTTCATCAGTCTCTTCGAGACGACCATCCGGCTGCTAGGCGGCCTGCTGTCCTCCTACTACCTCTCAGGTTTGCTTCGGCTGACTAGTGACACAGACTGGATATATGTCACTATTGCGGGGTGAACTAACAACGGTGGAATGAATGACAGGGGAGGACCACCTACTGGAGCTGGCGAATAAGCTTGGAGCGGCGCTATCACCAGCGTTCGACGAGTATCCACACGGAATGCCCGACAAGGACTACGACATTGTGGTGCGTAGTCTCTACTTGGTACTGATAAGGCCGTGACTCTAACGCGGATGTATACTGCAGCGCAAGCGGACTCGCGCGGCCAGTTCATTGGCAGAAGTCGGCTCGGTACAGCTCGAGTTCAAGTACCTCGCGCGTTTGACCGGGCACCAGCGATACTTTGACCAAGTCGAGCGCATCTCCGACTCGGTAGGCTTCTCCTTTAGTATCAACTAGCCACATACCATGTCCACTGACTGACCTAACTTACGCGATGGTCTACAGCTCGCCAAGCAAGTCAAGGAGCGCCATCCGACTGGCCTACTGCCCGTCAACATCAACCAACGGAACGGCTTGGCTGGCAACGCCAAGATCACTTTGGGAGCCAACGGCGACAGCTACTACGAGTACCTGCTCAAGCAGTGGCTGCTGTCGGGCAAGAAGGACGATAAGTTCAAGCGCGAGTACCTGACGGCGGTCGACAGCATCTCGTCCAAGCTCGTGGGCAAGTCCAAGCCCAACGGACTGGTCTTCATCGGGGAGCTGGTGAACGGCAAGCTGGAGCCCAAGATGGACCACCTCGTGTGCTTCGTGCCCGGGATGCTGGCGCTCGGGCACCTCCACGGGATGCCCAAGGAGCACCTGACACTGGCCGAGAGCCTGATCGAGACGTGCCATCAAATGTACGCGCGGATGGAGGCCAAGCTGGCGCCGGAGATCGTCTACTTCAACACTAGGGAGTCGGACGATGAAGACATCATCGTGAGCTCTCGCGACGCCTTCAACCTGCTGCGGCCGGAGACGGTCGAGAGCTTGATGATCATGTACCGAGTGACCAAGGACGACAAGTACCGCGAGTACGGCCGCGGCATCGTCCGCGCGTTCGAGAAGCAGTGCAGACTCGACCGCGGAGGCTACGCGAGCATCGGCAACGTATACAGAGGTCCAGTCAAGAAGGGTTACCGCGACGAGATGGAGAGCTTCTTCATCGCTGAGACGCTCAAGTACCTCTTCCTGCTCTTCTCGGACGAATCGGTCCTGCCGCTCGACGAGATCGTCTTCAACACGGAGGCTCACCCGTTCCCCGTCGAGCCATCAACGTGATAGGATGGGTGCGTCTTTAGTGCGGTTGTTGTTGCTGACGGACAGGTATAAATAGACGCTGCCGAGGTGTTGAAGCGCGCCTTCTTGCTCGCATCCGACTCGTCCTGCGTCGAGCACTCTCCACTTAGATCAGCACTAACTACCAAGCCAATGGGCTCGTCGCCTTCGCTGCTCGGTCCATCGTCCGAGGCGTCTCCCTACCGCTTCGGCGACAGTTCGTCGGTCCACAACAGCGACAGCGACGGCGGGAGCAGCAGCAGCATTGAGTTCAAGAGCAGCGGCAGTCCCTCCAAGTCCAAGTTCGTCCATACTCCGTCCAGCAACCCGTGTGACTGGGTCGGCACGAGTCTCGAGCTGCCGCCCAAGCCGTTCAGTCTCGAGAGCTACTTCGAGCTCCACGTTGTCGTCGGCACCGGCATGCTCGGCAAAGTGCGATTGGCCGAGTTCCGACGCACCAAGAAGTGCTACGCCGTCAAGTCCATGCGCAAGCGAGACGTCGTGGGCCACAAGATGGTCAAGCAGGTGGAGCGTGAGCGCGAGGCTTTAGCTCGGCTCACAGCCCTCCACCAGCCCTTCATGGCTCGCTACTTCGGCAGTCTACAGACGTCCGTACACGTCCATCTGATCATGGAGTTTGTGCCTGGCGGCGAGCTCTTTCGGCGACTCCACCAAGTCGGGCGCTTCTCGAACGATGAAGCCAAGTTCTACGCCGCGGAACTGCTCGTCTTCCTCGAGAACTTGCACGCCAACGGCTTCATGTACCGAGATCTCAAGCCCGAGAACATCCTCGTGGACGCCGACGGCCACGTTCGCGTCGTCGACCTGGGCTTCGTCAAGAAGATTGGGGCGTTGGATGAACGTACAGGCTCGAGCGTCGGCACTCCGCAGTACCTGGCGCCGGAGCAGCTGACGCCGTCGAGGGACAAGCGCAGCTACACGAGCGCCGTCGACTGGTGGGCCTTCGCCTGCGTGCTGTACGAGATGGTGACGGGCTCGCCGCCGTTCGCGCAAGGCCTCCAGGACTCGCCCTTCGAGCTCTACAACCGGATTCTAGAGTGCAAGGTGAGCTACCCTCGGAGGATCCATCCGGCGCTCAAGGAGCTGCTACGGAGGATGCTGGCGCCGGAGGAAGGCAAGCGACTGAGCGACGTGCGGGTCATCAAGCGCCATGGCTGGTTCCGCGGCGTTGACTGGGAGCAAGTCGAGCGGAGAGAGGTACCCGCGCCGTTTGTGCCGACACTGAGGCGGGCTGGCGACGTGTCCAACTTTGACGAGTACCCGAGCTCGTTCAGCGAGACCAAGTCGCCGGACAGCACGTTTGCGGCCGAGTTCAAGAACTTCTGACCGGGCTACAAGGTCAAGAGGGAGGGAGCGACTTACACCGAGACGTCAGTAAGCGGCACAAGGTGGTGGCACTGAGCTGACTGCGTGGACTGGTCTGCATAGCGTTCGTTGAGAGGGCCAGGAGCCCAGTCGCAGGACGGCCAGCGGGGGCGTGTTGACCACCCCAAGAGCAGCCGAGGGATGGCGACAGTCGTCGAGCCCAAAGGCGGCATCGGATCCATCGGCGGCCTCGACGGTCGCCGCTGTTATTGATGATATAGTTGGGCATTGGCCATCCGCCACCACGTTGCCTCGGTTGCACTGAGGCGTCTTGCATAGTGAAAGTAAGTGAACGCGGTCGCGAACGAGCGTGTTGAAGTTGTCGGACCATAGTGGCTTGTTCTGAATCTAAACTCACAGCCACCGAGCGCATAGTGAGACCAAGTGAACGAATTCGGTCGCAATATCGGTTTTGACGGGGAATGGCCCTATGTGGTCCCGGGATATAAGACTGAAGCGCTAGGTGGTGTCGGTTTGCTGTGCGCGCCGCCATGTGTCCGTTCCGTAACTCTGCAGTCCGCCGGTAGATAAGCAATGCACACTGCGAGTGCATGCACGATCGCTCCGCCTCCATGTGCTGCCTGCCAATCGTCAGTTCATTGAGATCCAGTGGCCAACCCACCCAACTGACTACTCGGCCAAGTCGAAAGCATACTGAACCCAAGTGAACCCTTGCCAAGTCGGCAGCGGGAAGCGGAAAAGGCGCGGCTATTAGCAAAACCAGCCGTCGCGAGAGAAACGCCGATCAGCCATAGTAAACCCAAGTGTAAAGTTCAACCCCTGCCGTCCAGCATCCGAATCGGCCAGGGGCGGAAGGAAGAAGGAAGGAAGAGCGGTCGGTCCCAAGTCGCTCCCGCCCGCCGTGCATGCGCCGCCTCCTCACTACAATAGCGTCGACGCTCGAGCCGCCAGGCAAGGGCGACTACCGCGACCTGGAGCGACTGGTGAAGCGCCGCGTATTGTACCGGAGACGCGCGTGAAACCGGCGCATTCGGACGTCTTGACCGCGGTCGCACTCTCCTCTCCTCCTGTACAGAGAGAGACTCCGGGAGTACCTCACACGATCAGCAAGGCAGGCGCACATCGCGTTCCTCTCTCCGATACTAAAGCCGCGAAGGCGCCATGCGCATGGACGACGACCAGCAACAACAGGAGAAGCCGCCGCCGCTGGCGTTCCCGCCGCTCGGACTCATGCGGTTGACGCTGGAGACGGAAGCCCTTGGCCCCGACGCGTCCAAGAGCCATACAAACACCAAGGCGAAGCGCTTGCGGACGCGCAGCAAGCAGGCGGCGGCTGCTTTAGCGGACGAGCTACCGTCGCCCGTGTCGACCGCCAGCTCCAAGGATTACGCGCCCGCCAAGCGCCGCGGCTTCTCGGCGCCGTCTCTCAAGCGGTCCGTCACGGCCGTCGCACGCATGACGGACCGGCTGGCGGCCATCCCGTCGCTTTCCCGCTCCGCTAGTTCTGAAGCGCAGGCTACACAGGTCTCTTCTGGATCTGGAGCGGCTGCGGCTGCGGCTCCGGTGCTCCAGCGCGCCAAGACCGAGTCGGAAGGCGCGTCTTCCAGTCGAACAGTCTCCGTGCCGAGTCTCCAGTCGTCCAAGACGCCGCGGACGTCGAGCTTTAGAGCGCTCAAGCGGTCGGGGAAGACGGCCAAGGGTGAGGACCAACCCGGTGCCGAGGCGGAGGAGAGACTCTGCCCGCTGGACTCGCCTGTTGGCACCGCGTCTGCAAGCGGGGGTATGACGTACGAGGCGCCTTCCAAGCCGGACAAGGCGGACGTCAAGGTCAAGCGGAAGTTCCCGTCGCTCAAGCGCACAAGCTCCAAAGATGACACCAAGTCGGTGGCAACGGTGGATTCGGAGCCTACGACTGACGAGCTGCCGCCGCCGGTGACCATCGACGTGTCTCCTCCTCCACAAGAGAGTAAAGCAGCGAGTCCTTCACCAGAGGAACCGGCGGCCAAGGAGACGCCGAAGCGCACGAGACGCAAGTTCGCCATGCCTTCGCTCCGCCGGTCCAGCACCAGCTCAAGCGAGAAGTCGGCCTCTTCCTTCGTCGTCCCGACCAGCGACGCGTCAGCAGGAGGTGGCAACAGCGCACCTGGGTCCTCGTCGGACGAGTCGACGATGGAGTCGCCGCTGGAAGAAGACGACGAGCATGAGAATGAGGCCAATGACAACGCGACCAAGTCGCAGCGGTTCGGCATCCCGTCGCTCTTCCGCTCGCTCACCAACAGCAGCAACACGAAGCGCAGAGCTTCTGACTCGACGCAAGAGGAGCGACAAGCCGCCGACACTTCGTTGCCATCTCCAGGCCGCAAGACATCAGCTCCGGCGTCGACTACAGCGACGCAAACCCAGCCACCGAGTCCAGTCTCAACCGCCAAGGCTCGCAAGAGTATGCTGCCGCCGGTGCCCTCGCGCTTCTTCTCGGGTATGAAGCCCATGTTCCACCGGAACACGTCGACTGTCAAGACGAGCGCCAGTGTCGACAAGCCTGCAGCTCCAACCAGTCCGAGGAAGGCCAAGACGCCGTCCACCGCCGAGGAAGACCTGTCGGACACGAACGTGTCGGATGAAGAGGAAGAAGCCAAGGAGATGCGCTCGCTGCTGTCCATGCTGCAGGTGCCGCGCGGCCGTCGAGAGTCCACGGCGCCGCTCATGTCGACCGGCGAGGAGGAGATGTCGTTCTAGCCCTTCTGGCTGTGCGTGTGGCTGTATAACATAATGTCGAAAGCGATCAGAGCATTCCATTCTGCACTCGTTACCGAAACACAATGTTCGAGTTCTTGTGCGCATTGGGTCAGTCGTTGTGAAGGTGGTCGGCTGCCAGGTTGTCGGCCATCGGAGCCTCGTCGTTGGGTGCGAAGTCGTTGATCACGTTGTCCACCACCGCCGGACGCGGGTCTAACAAGAACTTGCTGCGAAATCGCACACAAGCAGATCATACCGCGTCAGACATTGTGGAAAGGTAAAACACAATGACAGCTGCATATTGTTTCGTACAAGATCCGCGGCGTCGCGAGCGGCCGCTGCGTCTTCCACCCGCGGATGCCTGCAATCGTCGGGTACACATCTGATCAACAAGTAGTCGGCCGGCGTTAGTTGACTCGAAGTATGTATGGGCAAGCAAAGCGCCAAGACGGACCTTCGAGGAAGTAGTACATGTGTCCGACGATGATGCCGATGAGGTCGGTCGTGGCGCTGTTGCCGAGCAGGATGGAGAAGGAGAAGAGCACCCAGGGCAAGTACGGCGCCGTGAAAGGGAACAAGCCCAGGAAACTCATGCGCACGTGCTCGTTGCGGCGGCCCCAGACGTAGACCATCATGAACGTCAACGACGAGCCGAGGAAGTGGATGTTGACGAACGGCGCCACCAACTACGCGCGGTATGTCAAACAACAATTCACAATGCACAATGTTAGGGAAGCCAATACATTGCGCAAGGACGATAGGGAGGGACCCGACCGCCGTCCCATACGTACAATCATGATGGCCGCGCCGAGGAAGAGCATGTAGACAAAGTCGGCCGTGCGGCCGCGGAACGAGCCCTCCTCGAGCAGCCGCGTGTATCGGACGCTAGTAGAGTGAGAGGCGGTGCGTTAGACGCGACCGTACAGTGCGCAAGTGTAGCGAGATAGCGCGGGACGTACACGAAGTACATGTGGAAGAGGAAGTCGAGGCTGAAGAGCCCGAAGAACATGAAGTTGGTGAGCAGCCGCCAGACCTGCGCGCACGCATACAGCGAGCAAGAGAGAGGTGAGCGGGTGAGCGAGCGGTAGGCAGGAGCAAGTCGCCAACGGCCCACGCACCTGGCCCTTGAAGAAGATGAGGTTGAAGTTAAAGTAGAGCGAGAAGGGCGACACGAGGTCGAGCGCGCACGCCGCCGTCGTGAGGAACGAGCCCGTCAGGTACAGCCGCGAGACGACCGGGATCTCGTAGTACCACTCGAGCGGGTCGTTCATGGCTGCTGCTGGGTCGATGGTCGTGTGTCTTGGCCTGTGTATGGCGTTTCCTGGGCGTCTCTTGTGGACCGTGCGGACTCGTACAGCAAGGCCGCCGCGCCGCCTGCTCCGGTCGAGGTGCTCGCTTCAGGCTCAATAATGCGATGAGATGGCGCCACTTGGTGACGCGTGCAGGGTCGGACTTTACAGGAGAGGGGGTACACTTTCGTAACCGTATTTACACGAAGTGCTGCGGTGATATTGACACTGTGACCTTCACTCACAAAATCGAGTTGCTGTGACGTGTGCAGAATCGAACTTTGTCGGGGAAGGGTACACTTTCGTAACCGTACTTACACAAAACCCAATGGTGATGTTGAAGCTAAATTGTCCGCCAACGGACGCGGAGCATAGCGGTTTGTACCCTGCAGGCTTCCTCATGAGCCGGCTCGTGGCGTACCGCAGCAAGGCGTCGGACGCGGTCAAGCAGCGGATCGAGCAGACGTTGGCGACGACCATGTACCTGGTGCAGACGACGGGTCCGACGTCCTACGTGGTGCAGGAGCAGGGCAGCGACAAGCGCCACAAGGTGCTCATCGGCTCACTGCAGAGCTGCTCGTGTGGAGACGCCGACGTCTGCACCCACGTGCTCTTCGTGCTGCTCAAGGTCGGCTCCCAGACGTACTATCGCCGTCTTCTATGAAATGACGAGGTGGCTAATGACCATGGTTAGGTGCTGCGAGTGCCGGCGACGACTCCGATCGTGTGGCAGAAGTCGCTCATCGACTCGGAGGTAACCACTCAACAACGTAGCCTTGACTCCACCAAGGCTCATGGCTTCTCTGATTGCCGGTTGACAGGTGGATATGCTGCTTCGCGGTGGGTACAGTGAGCAGTCGCGTGCCGCCCCCAAGCCGCTCATGAAGCGGCTGAAGAAGAACTCGGCGCGGCCGGAGACTTTGGAGGCGCCAGACGCCGACGTCGAGCGCCACGAGCTCGTGGACGGCGAGGTCTGCGCCATCTGCCAGGAAGAAATGGACGCGCTGCAGCCGCTGACGTTCTGCAGGAAGGGATGCGGCAACAACTTCCACATCGAGTGCAGTACGTTCGCGAATGTAACCCTTTGGACCAACGACAGGGGAGCCTGACGAGTTATGCCTCCCTCACAGTGAAGGTGTTCGGCGAGAGTAGGCGACAGACCAAGGACAACATCATCTGCCCGCTGTGTCGCCACGACTGGGGGGATTCTGCGCTCACGACGCTCAAGAAGGAGATCGACGTGGCCAACCAGGCGCCGAACGTCCACAAGGGCATCGCGTGTGCCAAGTGCCAGACAAAGCCGATCCGGAACGAGCGGTACCGATGCGTCCAGTGCAAGAACGTCGACCTGTGTACTCGCTGCTTCAGTATGTGGAGGTCTTGATGTCTATTGCTGCTAGTGTTTCCACGTACTCACTGTGGTACGTTGTTGCCTATTGACAGAGTCGAACGCCCATGCCAAGCACGCGTTTGTAATGAAGAAGAACGTCTCGGACATGTGGACACCTGGGATCCGAGAAGGCCAGCGTCCAAGTATGGTGGACGCAGCTCTTATCTCGGACCTGGAGGGGCGAGAGCTGTCCACGAACGACTACGACTTGCTGCTGCAGCTCGACCAGGCCGACAAGTACCCTCTGCAGGACTTCTTGCTGTCTGCTATTGGTGGTGAGAGAGTCGCAGCTGAAGACGCGAAGGTCTGTGGGGATACAGTCGGTCAGTGTGTGCTGTGTTCACAGACGTTGAGGATGCTCGCAGCTCTACGAGTGCTGCCGTGTGGAGTACGTTGCTCTCCGTCGACTCTCTTTGTTACACTATTGACGTATGGCTCTCTGTTGCAGCACTCGTTCCATGAGAGCTGCGTCTCCCGCTCGATCCTCGCGACGCGGTACCTGTGCCCCGATCCGAGCTGCGGCTGCGTCCTCTTCCCTGGTTTACACAGTCTCACAATCAAGGCGGCAGCAAAGGACGCTGAAGGGAAGCTGGCGGCTAGCGACAAGGCCGTCCACAACCCACAGATTGCAGTCTTTGGACTGCATCCGACCGGGTCTAAAGCGCCATCAACAGCACCGCAGAGAGGGCTCAAACCTGTCCGCACAGCGCCAAAGCGGTCAGTCTCCAGCAGCTCGAGTTCGAACCGAAACCAGCGAGAGGAAGCCACTCTACCGGATCTGCTGACGTTCAGACCCTTCGGGGCACCGACATTGCCAGGCATCGATGGCTCATCCAACCAGCTTGGGCACGCACCAGCCTCCAAGCCCAACAAGAAGGTGGCGACTGCAGTCCGAGGTGGTCTACTACCTCCTATCGGCAACAACTCGTCCGGTCTAAGTGGAGGCGGCGACTTGACGCTGGACGACCGACTGAGCCACGCGGAGAAGACTCGCGCGGAGCTCCGGCAGCTGGACAAGGAGCGACTTCGCAAACAGCGCGAGGGGCGAGAAGCGAAGAGTCGACGAGCGATTGAGAGCAACCAGCAGAGCGTCGACGCTCCAGCTGCAGCAATAACCAACGTTGGCGGGCTTGGAGTCGCTTATCAGCCAGTCAAAGCGCCAGTCAAAGCGCCAGTCAAAGCGCCAGTCAAAGCACGAAAGCCGACCGTCAAGCCGATCGAGCACGTCAAGTTCACACCACAGCCAGATGATCTGCACGACTTGTTCGTTGGTCATCGCTAGTGTCGACAAGTCAAGTCTCTAAGGGGAAGGAAAGGTGTCGTATCGTACATGCAAGATCTCAAATGACCGAGTTGCGGCGCTGGCTGGGCGGCAAGTTCGGCAGCGATCGACGCGTGTGATAATGGCGATGCGGAGGCGAGACGCTCTTCCGACCGCGCGGGTTGGTCGGCGATGGCTCCGGCGTCATACTGATGCGGCGGCGGCGGATGATAAGCGAGCAGACGATGGAGATCAGCACGCCGACGGGTACTACAACCGACGGGTTGAGCACCTGGACGATCTTGGGCATGAGATCCTCCGAGACGCTCGTGATGCGGTGTTCGAACTGGCAGGACGAGATCCGGCCTCGTGGATCTCCGCAGTGCTCCAGCAGGTTGCACAGCGTGCCCTCGAGCATGTGGCACGAGAGCTGCCATGACAAGTGCGGCGTGTTGCACGAGATCTTCTGCACCATGCCGGCCTGCGCGTCTACCATGGTGATCGGGTCGTACTCTGGCACGATGGCCACGCTGTGGTGGTGCAGCTTGGCGCGGTCGACCTTCATGGACTGGCCGCCAATGTGGTGCACCAGCTTGCTGTAGCTCTGGACGACGCCAGGAGGGGAGAAGGTGACGGACGGACGGCCGACGATCGAGCCGACGAGCCGAGCGATGCCGCCGCCCATCGAGTGGCCAGTCAGGATGACGTTGCGGTCCGTGATGGCCGTCGTGTATTCGAGCAGCTCGTGGTAGTACCACGCGGCGTGCTGCAGCCCGAAGAGCGAGATCATCTCGCTGTAGAGCTCGATGAGCGTCGAGAAGGTCACGTCCGGCCAGATGCGGATGGTCGGGAAGATGGCGGACAGGATCGCGAACACGACGGGCTCGAAGCACATCTTGATGTCCTCGACAAAGTCCGTGAAGCGCCAGATGTCGGTGCCGCGCACCGAGATGACGCTCGTGTTGAGCGCCGGGATGTACGCCTCGAAGAAGTCGAGCTTGGACCCCGTCTTGGTGTTGAGCTCCGGTAAATGGACGTCGATGTCGCCGAGAGAGCCGCCGAACATGGTCGCCACGAACTGAGCTGTGTCGTCCGACACGGGATCGAAGTACGCGGCTTCAGCGAACACGGCCAGGTCGATGACGCTGAGTCCTCGCCACCGGTTGGAACACGCCGCGTACTCGGGTTCATCCATGTGCATGGCGGACTTTGGGTCGTCTGTGAGCCCGAGGTGCAGCTTGACGACGGCCGTGTGGTGGATGTGGACTGCTTGCTGCTGCTCGTCGAAGTCGACCGACGTGGCGTCCGGGAACCAGTCGGCGCTCTTCTGGAGCACCGAGAGGATGCTGAAGCCCGAGACCGCGCCGACAAACAGCAGAAACACGACGAGCGCCGCGTAGACGAACTTCTTGGCCGCGCGGTGGCCCATGAGCGGCCGCTTCTTGTCCGGCAGCGTCTGCTTGAGCATTTGCTGCAGCGACTGTGTCAATCGACCCATGTGAGGGACGGCCGAAGCCGCTTCAGCTCGAAGTAGCGAGTCGAACAGGAACAGACTGACGACGACGAACGAGTGCGGCCGCTCCGACATCTGCGAGCCCTTGAAGACGAGCGCGCCGACGCCGAGCGCGATCGGAGCGTTGATCATCAGACTGCGGCGACTGAAGAGGCTGACCATGCGCAGGATGATGAGCGACACGACGTAGATGGACGGCAGCAGCAGGTTGATGATGGTCAGCTCGAGCTGCGCGTGCACGAAGCCCATGTTGGGATGCAGACACGCGCGAGTGAAGACGATGCCCTGGCCGATGACGAAGGTGAACTTGAGCCGCTCAAAGAGCCCCGTGAGCTTCTTCTGGCTCGGCTCGCACTCGCGTACGTTGGGCAGCGTGGCCATGGCGACGGCGAGGAACCAGAGGATCCAGACGGACAGCAGCACCATGCCAAAGACCTCCCACTGGAACGCGTCCAGGTCGCTCAGCGGCGTGACGCGCCAGCCCACGTGGCGCACGACCCACTCGACAGACCACATGGCGCCGGCGACGTTGAGGCCGAGCAGCCAGCCGCCAAGAGCGAACGTCTTCAAGGAGCTGAGGCCGGAGAGAGCGGTCCGCCAATGCGGCAGGATCTCGAGACATAGCTGGATGAACTGGCAGATGGCGATCGCGGTCGACAGTCGCAGCGCGCGCTGGAAGACTGGGTGTTTGTCGGTCAGGAACTTGAGGTACGACTCGTCGCAGAGGGTCTGCATGATGCTGAGCGAGGATGGGGAGTCGGTCGTAGCAGGCGAGCCGTCGCGGCAGTGGGAAGGCACGAGGATGAGGTTGGGCAAGATGGCGAGCATGGGCAGCGCGACCGTGAGGATGACGGCCTGCGGACGGCACTCGACCGCGATGATGCGCCGGATGAGCGGGAAGTTCTGCAGCGACTGCCACGTGAGGATCCACGTGGCGCGGCCGAACGAGAGCACGATGCCCATGACGGACACGTACACGACGAGCACGCAGAGCGCCTGGATGAAGGGCATGGTCACGATCGTGATCATGTTCTCGCCGAGCACGGCGCCGACGTTGAAGAGGAAGCCCCAGAGGATGGCCACCGCCTGCAGCATGACGTAGACGAAGAAGAACGAGATGACCGTCTTGCTGCTGTGGACGCGCTTGAACACGAGCGTGGGCAGACCGACGAAGAAGGCGCGCAGCACCATCTCCCACCGCATGATGTACTCGAAGTAGCTGCGTCTCCACTTGGCTATCAGGCGCGACACGCTTCTCGGCATCACGGGCGTCTGTGCAGTTCTAGGAGGTGATGGAGACGGAGAGCGAGACCTTGGCGGCGACGGCGACGGAGACGGCGACGGAGACGGGAAGAAGCTCCGAGCCGAGGAGCGGCCGTGGTGCTGCTGTCGATCGCCGCTGATGGCTGCGCTGCGGCCCACGCGGGCGTCGCTGCCGCTGCCTCTGCCGCTGCCTCTGCCCTCTGCGCTTGGAGGCGCCATCTGCGGACAGTGTCGGATGGTGGCGGCGCCTGCTCAAAGCGTCTGATGGCCTGGTGGAGCCGCGGCCGCCTGTTGTTTCTCTCTCCCGGGGAGTTGGGGAATGAGCGAGCGACGGCAAGGTGTGCGTGGCGCCAACAAGATGGCCGAGAAAGGTATTACCGGTATAGATATGATTTCCTACCATCGATAGTCTCACCCATGCTTTTACGTTATCTCCAAAATATAATATTTATCATTCATACAATCAAGTACATTGCCTATTGACTTGGCCTTTTGAATCGTATGTTTCGGTAAAAACGATAAGTACTACTGTGATCTAATGAGGGGATTGGCTGTAGTGTATCCATTCGAGAGTGGCAGAGATGCGTGTCCCACGCAACAGCTCTGGTTGTTGTTCAATTTTGAAGCGACACTCACTTGGATTCAGTTTGCGCTTTGGAATCCGCCTTGACGCGGACGTTGCATTCTTCTCGCTCGAAGAACACTGCTGCAGCAGGCGCCTTGTTGGCGTTCGCGTCGAGCTGCCAATGTGGGCGATAATGCTGCTCCAGCAGGGGGGGAGCGATCTGCAGGTCGCGATCGACTGGTATTATAGAGACACGACGCACTCGCTTCACACCCGCGACGCACGTACCACTGGTATCAGCGCGACACCAATGGAGGGCATGAAGCGGCGTCATTCCAGGCGCCAAGACTGCGTAATGCTCGGCTCGTCGCGTCGGAAAGTAAACACGGACGATGATTGCCGCCGCCGTCACGATTCGTATACGGGTTTCTCCACCCACCATCGGCTTGCGGATGGATGGCAGTTGAAGGCTGCTGCAAGTTGAAGTGCCCAGATCGGCCTGCCACTCTTCGGCTCGTCTCATTCAGCTCACGCGCGTTGTTCGAGCTCTTGACGGCGCCGACTTTGGTCTCGACACGGGGAACCACGGCGCTTCCCGGCCCTGCTGCTGCTGCTGCTCCATCGCCGCCAGCGCCACGCTCTTCAATGCGCTTCCTCGCTCTTCTCGACACCCTTCAGGCGATGCCATCTGCGTCTTTGGTCGACTCGCTTCATAGCTGTCGTCCAGCAAAGCCCCGAGCTTGGCGCGCGCATCCTTGTTCATCCTGCTGGCGGTGGACGGGCGAGCGCCGCCTGTGCTAGTTACTGGTCGCTTGCCTTGAGTCTTGCTCAGCGCGGCGTTCAGCACTGATCCCGGCGCTGTGGGCGACTGGAAGGTGTAGAGTCGCGAGTTTCGCCACAGCGCAAGGCTTGAGCATCGGACGACTCGTCCCGCCCCAGCCGTTCGTGGTCGTGAGATGGATCTTGACTCGCCTGCGTCCTTCCGATCCGCTTCAGGCTTCTTGACGCGGCATTCGACGCTTGCACTTGCCTCGCTACTGCCTTCACGGTCGACAGCGAGTGCTTGAGCTGACTCGTCGTGGCTCTGCTTGTGTGAGGCCCAACCGCTCGAGCCCAGCGCTGCTCGCGCCGTCTGAGGCCGCGATCGTCTGGTTACTGCCTTCTCCACGACCACACCTTCACTACTAGTGAGAGAGACCTGCGATTGCTCAAAGCCGGCGATGTCCTGGTTCAACCGCGCCTGCATTGCCAACACTTTGGCCAAGGACATGTTGCTGCCGGCCATCGCCATCGCCGTCGACATCTTCTCCGCCAACGCACTGATTGCCGTCGTGTCTTCCGCCGTCACGACAGTCGGAGTCCGCTTCCTGGCTCGAGCTTCATGCCGAAGTCGCTTCTCCTTAGCACGTGCGAACACGAGTCCACGTCTGGCCGCGTCCTCTTGAACAGCTGCCTCGAACCGCTCCACAAGCTGCGCATACTGCTGCGGGTGACTCGCTTCCAGCGCGTCCAAGTGCCGCTGGGCACCCAGCGTGAGCACGACCGAGTGGCTGTCAGCTGCAGCAAGCTGCGAGACGTGGAGGCCGACGACTGAGGTTACGAGGTGAGGGATCGTGTAGATCTGCGGGAAGGAGTCGACGCCGCACTGGCCGAGCTCGTCGCTCCCCCAGGCAAACAAGCGGCCGTCCTGGAGCGCAGCAAGAGAGTGCAGCTTCCCGGCTGCCAGCGCCGAGATGACGTACGGGCTGTCTTCAAAGTAGTCGACAGGCGTGGGTGTCCATCGCGACCGGCAGTCGCCGACGCCGAGCTGGCCGTTCACGTTCCACCCGAACGCCAGCACTCGGTGTGTCGACGTGAGCAGCAGCGTGTGCGCTGCTCCACACGTGACGTACGTGCATCTCTGCGCTTCACTGTCGTTGTTGTCTGAACGCCGAGCGGAGTTGATCTCGACCGGTAGGAGCGTCGGCGAGTAGGACGATGATCGCCGGTCGTTGGCGTCGTCGTCATCGAAGTAGTCGCTGCAGGCTTTGCGCTGGACGCGAGCTCCCTTGCGGACAGGGTTACACACCCTCCCAAGCCGGCCGTGTTCGCTCCACCCGCACGTCAACAGCCCGCCGGACGCCAGCAGCACCGCCGTGTGGACGTCTCCACACGCCACACGCGTCACTCGCTTGTCTCGCAGCGCTTCGATCGATCTTGGCGAGTCGACAGTCTCGAAGCTGCCGTGACCCAGCGCTCCGCACATCCCGTGACCCCACGAGAAGACGTCGCCGTCTTCTGCGAGCGCAATCGAGTGCTTGGCGCCGCACGCAATGTGGACGATGCGCTTGTGGAGCAGCGACCGGACCACTTGCGGCTCTCGAACGACTGCAGGCGTCGCCACTATTGGCGGTGTCGTTGTTGTTGGAGTGCTACCGTTGCCTGGGTCTTCACCGCCATTGATTGCTGGGGTCGAAAGCCCAGCCGTGCCGTGACCAAGGCGACCATCGCGCGCGTCGCCCCAGGAGAGCAGGTAGCCCTGCTCTGTGATGGCAACCACGTGGTGGTCTCCACACGCGACGTCCACGAGCATCCGGCTGAGCGCAGCGTCCGCCCCCGCGGCAGCCGTTAGTGAGACTACTGCCGTGCTGGTTGGGTCAGTGACAACGTTGTCATGCTCCAGTAGCTTGCCGAGCGACAGCAGCGCACCACCCTTGAACAACAGCACACTGTGGCTGGCACGACTCGCCACCTTGACGATCGTGTTGCTCGCCGCCTCGTGGGTCAGACTGCCGCTCGCCGAGTACGCGCAGAACCCGCCGCCGGTGTATGAAGAACCATTGGGTTGGACGCCGTCGGCCAGGATGGGCGAACCGCTTGTGTTGACCACACACCCAGCCATGGACGTCGCCATGGGCTGGACGAGCAGACTCCTCCTCGTCCGCCGGCGCTCCAGCATGTCGGCTGTCCGCACCGTAGCGTCGTTGGCCGCATCAACCGCCGCCATCGCAGCCATCGACGCCACCGACGTCGGTCTTGGGGAGACTACCGTCGCTGTCGTCTTGGACGCGGGTGGCGTCGGAGACTGCTGCTGGACGAGCACGGTGGACCTCGCCACGAGTGCCTTGCGACCGGCTTGGTCGTCCACGCACAGCTCAATCTCGGTGAACTCTTGGCAGTTCTGTGTCGCTGTAGCTGTAACTGATGCCTTGACCACAGCTTGACAAGCGACGCCAGCTCGCGTGGAAGTGCCGGATGGCTGTCCGGCGGCGAACACGCAGCAGCCGAGTCGGTTGTTGACCTGTACGCAGACGATCGAGGGCACGAGCAGCACGCGCGGCGACTGGAAGCGAGCGTCCATGCTGCTGCTCACATGGTCGACAGTCTGGATACGATGCGGGTCCCTGCTCGCCAACGCTCCGCCGTGGTCGTCAAGTAGATTGCTGCCTGGAGCCGCGACTCGGAACACGCGCGGTGACCGCCAGTCGTCGTGAGAGAACACGTAAAGCGACGGCGAGACGCGCAGACCTGGCGGCAGGTTCGTCGGTCGGACCGTGACTGGGTGAGTCGGTGCAGTCGAAAGCGCGGCTGAGTAGAAGGCCGCGACGCCACCGACGGTCACGAACAGCTTGTGGCTCGAGAAGACGACCGACGGGATGCCACCGGCGCCGGCAGCGGATGCCGTGAGCCCCAAGCGCCGACTGCCATGCGAGGTGAACTGCCGTCGCAGCTGAGCTGACACCGCGGTCTTTGGTCGTGGAGTCGGGAACGAGGGCCGACGCGGCTCCCCCATGCTTGGTCGATCGCTACTTGTCCTGTTTGGCTGATTGCTGCGACCCAAGTCGAGATCGAGAGAGCGTGCGGGTATTTATACCCAAGAAGTTCCGTGTTGGCACCCGGTTACCTCGTGGATATGATCACGGACTCAGCAGCAGACAGCAGAAAAATCGCTAACAGAACTACGGCTTGCGTGCGCCAGCGACGAACGAGTCGTCCTGCCGCCACGCGCAGTCCACGTCCACAAAGCCGACGCGCGCCAGTGCCTGGAGCTGCGCGAACAGCGGGAGCTGGCCCACGTGGTCGCCGAAGATGACGTGTCCGCCGGGCTTGAGCGAGTTCCAGACCGAGCGGAAGACGCGTTCGTACTGCTCGGTCACGGACGGCGATTCGTTGGCGAGTTCATCGCCGAGAGTGTAGTGTGTCGGCCGTTCGACAAGCACGTGGAAGGCGAGGCAGCCGATCACGACGTCGACCGGCTGCTGCACTAGCGGCAGAGCGCGCGCGTCCGCCGCGTCCACAGACCGTGCGACCGTCTCGAACTGGCCCCTGAATCCCTTGGCCGCGAGCCGCTTGCTCGCGATGCTCAGGCGCTCAGTGGACGAATCCAGCAGCACCACGCTGGCTGTAGGGTACGCCTTGAGCAGGGCGGCCGAAGCGCGTCCGCTGCCGGCGCACACGTCCAGCACGCGCTTGCCGTCGCATGGAGGCAGCGCCAGCACGAGCTCGGAGACTGTGCGCTCGGCCAGCGGCATGCGGCGCTCCAACTGCAGGTCGTACCAGTACGCGTTGCCCCAGAAGCCCCCTCGTCGCTCCACGTTCTTGCCCCAGCTCTCCACCGACTCCGACGGTTGCAGCGCGACTGGCTCTGGCGATGGTGATGGGGTTGCTACAGTATGAGTAGCAGTCGGCGTCTGCACCTTGGCTGGCGTCGAGAGCACAAAGCGAATTGGAGGCGGAGATAGCGCCGAGGGAAGCAGAGACTCGACCCCGTTGGCCGCCTCGTCGAGCTTGCGCTTGAATCCAGCGGCGGGCGACGAAGCAGCCGCATGGGCGGCCTTGGCGTGCTGCATCTGAGCGCGGAAGCTTGTCAGCTCCTCGAGGTGGCGCGTCTCCATGTGGTACCGGATGCTCTGGCTGCTGCCCTTCTGGTAGTTGAGCGCCTTGGCGCAGCGCAGGCACCAGATGCCCGTCGCGTCCTGCCTCGTCCACGCCTTTTTGCCCTCGGGCAGCGTCGCGGCCGGTGCGATCAGCCGCGCGAACTGCCAGTACTCGGGCTTGCGCACGTTAGTCTGCGCGAACAGCGCCGGCGGAGACTCTGGAAGCGCTGGAGACGCGGTGACAGCGGCCACGGCGGTGCCAGCAGGACCGGAGGACGCCAGCGCATCTGCATGTGCGTCTTCGCCGAGCATGTGGCCGTTCAGCGGCGAGGGAGACTCGCCGGCCGTCGCCGCTTCGGTACTTGGAGAGGACTCGAGCGCGCTCATTTTTGAACGCAAAAGGCTGGAAGTGGCGCCCCAACATTGCAAACGAGGTAGAATCACGAAAATATCGCATCGCGATGGGATAAATGAATATATTGCAGATGTAGACACACTACCAACTCCTAGCCTTCAACTGGTACTGGCGAGATATGAGTCGTTCTGTGGCGTCCTCGTCGAGATGCTCATCTGGCAACTTGGGCGGCGTCTTGACCGCTTACGACAAGTGGAACGTCGCCAGTAACTCAGGTCGTCCACGTGCGCGACATTGCTGGATTCGAGAGCTCAGGCGAGGCGCATGCTGCCTTTAGCTAGCGTTGCGTGGAGCAACAGAGCGCTCACACCTTCTACATGCACAGCACGGAGGCGATCAGCCTTTCGGAGTTGGACGACTAGCCCCAAGACGTGGAGAGCATGCTCTCGGCGCACACGAACACGGGGAACGTGAGCGCACAAAAGGACGGTCTGAGCCTGTTTGAGAACCAGCCTTCGCTTCTTCGAGCACCCTTCGTACAACTTCAAGGTGCGCTCGCCCAACGACGAGGCGCAAGTGTAGCGAGCAAATCGACGGCTCCGCCTGGGAGCTACGGGGATCAAGATGCTGCGGCGTCCGGGCCGCATTGCGCCGGCTCAGTCGGCGCTCGTGCCCGTCGAGGCACACAACACGGACGACTTCCACTGCACAAGGATGGCCAACCACCCGCCAACCCCACATCGAGTGCGTCAACCGCCGACAGATACAGGATTATGGCGGAGGTCAGGCGCGAGAGCAGCAGCACGGACCTCGACGTGTGAGGACCGGCCGGCAGTCCCAGTGAAGCAGCGAGGCAATCATCCGAGCAGGCAAATCGGCAGCTCGGTGAGACCCCGTTGATTGCGGCGCCGTTTTGCACGCGGCTCCTTCAGTACAGCTTAGGTTTCCTTCCTGCTGCCTTGTCAAGTGCCTTCATTTCACTTGCGATGGCTTTCGTGTCACAGACTCGATCCTGCACGCAGCTTGCTCCATCCAATGCGTTCTCCTCGGCGTGAGCAAGCGAGCGCAGCCTCGATCGACGGGAGAGCCACGCGCTGCATCGCTGTCCATCTCCGCCTCCAAGCAGCAAAGGCGCCGATGCGTGTCAAAGTGAAGGCCGACCGCGTGTCTCTGCAATCGCCTCAACTCGGCTCGACTCCACGGTGCCCCCATGCGCGCAACCAACTTGGAGAGCACGAGCCACGGGTCATAAGGGCGTGATAGAGATTTCTATCCTTGGTGTCGACACTTGGGGGCATTGAGAGGAGCTGGAGGCGCTCGTGGCGGTTGGTCAATCGGTCGTTGCGCTATGCCGACGCACCGTCATCACGCGTCCCGAAGCGACAACCTTATGCGTTGCAAGCCGCTCGCAACAAGATTCCTTCAAAAACCTTCTACAATGAATACCCTTGCGATTCACTCTTCCTCAAATCAAAGCAACGTGTCTATTTGAACCTGTAATCTCAAATTATCGGAAACCGTCATCTCGGTTTCGCATCCTGCGCGGATTGCGTTGCTCCTTCGGGGGGGATCTCACCGATCCGCCGCCCGCCATAGACAAGCGAGCGAGCAGCGCATTCGCCAACCCGCCTCGTCGCCGACAAGTCGCGCCGCCTTGAAGCTCCAAGCCTCCGTCTCCCTCTCTTCCCCCTCTTCCCTCGCCACCATGATCAGCGACTCGGCCGCCTGGAAGCGCCTGGAGGAGCACGCCGAGTCCATCAAGGCGTCGACCCACCTGCGCGCGCTGCTGGCCGACGAGAAGCGCAACGCCGTGCTGCGCACCGAGCAGCGCGGCATCTACCTGGACTTTTCCCGGCAGAACGCCACGCCGCAGACGCTCGACCTGCTGTTCGAGCTCGCGGACGCCGCGGGGCTCAAGGCCAAGCTCGCGGCCATCGCGGCGGGCGACCACGTCAACGTGACGGAAGACCGCGCGGTGGGCCACATGGCGCTGCGCGCTCCCAAGGGCAAGAAGATGGTCATCGACGGCCAGGACGTCGTCCCGGACGTGCACGCCGTGCTGGACGCCATCAAGGCCTTCTCGGACGCCGTGCGGTCCGGCGCCAAGCTCGGGTCGACCGGTAAGCCGCTCAAGAACGTCATCTCGATCGGCATTGGCGGCAGCTACCTCGGCCCCGAGTTCGTCTTCGAGGCGCTGCGCTTCGAGAAGACGGCGCTCGCCGCCGCCGAGGGCCGCACGCTGCGCTTCCTGGCCAACGTCGACCCGGTGGACGTGGCGCGCGCCACGAACGGCCTGAACCCCGAGGAGACGCTCGTCGTCGTCGTGTCCAAGACGTTCACGACGGCCGAGACCATGCTGAACGCGCGCACGCTGCGCAAGTGGCTCGTGGATGACCTGGTGGCCAAGGGAGCGAGCGAGAAGGACGCCGTGGCCAAGCACATGATCGCGGCCAGCTCGGCCGTGCCGCTCGTCGAGGCCTTCGGCATCGACAAGGCCAACATCTTCGGCTTCTGGGACTGGGTCGGCGGCCGCTACTCGGTCACGAGCGCCGTCGGCGTCGTGCCGCTCGCGCTGCAGTTCGGGTTCGAGCAGGTCGAGCGCTTCCTGGCCGGCGCGCACGACCTGGACACGCACCTGCTCGAGGCGCCGCTGCGCGAGAACCTGCCGGTGCTGCTCGGCCTGCTCGGCGTCTGGAACTCGTCCTTCCTCGGCCACAGCTCGCGCGCGCTGCTGCCGTACTCGCAGGCGCTGCTGCGCTTCTCGGCGCACATCCAGCAGGTCGACATGGAGAGCAACGGCAAGCGCGTGACGGCCGAGGGCGTCGAGCTGCCGTTCCAGGCGGGCGAGGTCAACTTCGGCGAGCCCGGCACGAACGGCCAGCACAGCTTTTACCAGCTCATCCACCAGGGCCGCGTCGTGCCGTGCGACTTCATCGGCTTCTGCGAGTCGCAGAACCCCGTGGCGCTCGCCGGAGAGGCCGTGAGCAACCACGACGAGCTCATGTCCAACTTCTTCGCGCAGCCGGACGCGCTGGCGCGCGGCAAGTCCATCGACGACCTCAAGGCCGAGGGCGTGCCCGAGCACCTGCTGTCGCACAAGGAGTTCCCGGGCAACCGGCCGTCCATCTCGCTGCTCTTCCCCAAGCTCGACGCCTTCACGACGGGCCAGCTGCTGGCGCTGTACGAGCACCGCACGGTGGTGCAGGGAGCCATCTGGGGCGTCAACAGCTTCGACCAGTGGGGCGTCGAGCTCGGCAAGGTGCTCGCCAAGCAGGTGCGCTCGCAGCTGCAGGCCTCGCGCACGGGCAACGCGCAGGTGCAGGGCTTCAACAGCGCCACCAGCGCCATGCTGACCAAGTACCTCGGCTACAAGTCGGCGTAAGTCGACGGGACGAGCATCGCCAGCGTCGAGGCTCGGCGGCGACGATCGATAGCTACTGCCGAGGGGCCTAGCGCTGTTGGAGCAGCGAAGCGACCAGCAAGGCTGACAAATGAAACAACACACAAATTGGATTTCTGTATCGATCCTGGGCCTTCTGATGGCTACTTCGGCGCACAAGTTGAAGTGCGAGTGGTCAAGAAGTGAAGATGTGGCACAGTATGAACAGGAGAGGTTTGGTGGAGTTTGGCAATGGCGGTCGTCGTGTGTTGATATGTTTTAGTTTGCTACTGTTGCCGACGAAGGCTCGCCCTGCTCTCTACGACTCGTCACGGCTACTTCTTGCCGCCCTTCTTGCTCTTGCCGCCGCTCTGCTTTGCGGCAGCCGCCGCAGGCTCCGGCTTGGCTGCCGGCTCGGGCTTCT
>JAADXY010000004.1:0-106665 GCA_023338065.1 Phytopythium montanum
CATTGTCAAGAAGACGACGACATAGTGGTGGTGGCCGCATGCGCTGGCCAAGCTGGCGCTTCCGCATGCAACACGGCGGACGGGCGGAGCTTCAAGCTGCTCGCCGCGAGCAGCGCGCATGGTCGTCGTCGTCGTCGTCGTCGCGACGCGAACCCCCCAGGGGTGAAACACGCACGCACGCGCTCGCCACGACCAGAGCGAGAGGCAGCACCGACTTGGGACGTCCACCATGTTGAGATGTCCGATGTCATTTCATGCTTGTAGCAACAAACGGATCGTGTCGCGCCGACATGCCGCGCAAGACCCCTCCTCCGTGCTGATCGAGCTGGGTGCTTCCGATGCAACGCAAAGCAGCAGCAGCGTGCGCAAGCGCTGGTGCCGGCGGGCATTGATGCAGAAGCCACACACGGACGTTTGCAGCGGCAACGCCTTCGGGGGCTGAACTGATCGTGCGCCTGCCTGCTGCTGTTTGACAGCAGCGGTCAATCCATCGCTGCGGATCGCAGATCGTGCGCAAGAGTCTCTCCATCTGGACGCGCTCTCTTGCATTGCGTCGGGTTCACAACGCGTCGAAATCGAGCCGTCGAGCTGGCGGTCGTCACCGCGTAACGAACCGTAATACTATGGACACGAAGATCGCACCGTGTGCACCTCTTGTCAACGCTCGAAATGCGACATGGTCTGTGGTTTCAGCTCCTGGGCGGAACATGAAACGGTTTCCGCTGGCCGCTCGCCGATGGCATCTTTCCTCTCGATCCATCGGCAAGCAACGAGATTCCCATTCGAGGGCGAGGCTCCACACACACGCACACACACACACACAAAGGCCTCTCCAGGAACCCAGCCAAACCATGCTCGCATCATCGATAAGTCAAGAAAAGCGGGAGCAATGGCCAGTGCAGCCGCGCCAGCCGACGCCGGCATGTGGTCGCCGCCGCCCTCGCCACACGCGGCCAGTTTTGACTTGCATCGAGTATGGCTCGTCCACAGGCTGGCGATATTTGAGGCGCGTTGCTGATCCGTCGCCGTCTTGGCAACTTGCACCGTCAAGCAGTGGACCCCGCGGCTCCAGTGCACCCATGCGTCCGGAGCGCCGTTTTCCCGCCAATCCGCCGTTTTGAATCCCAATTTACGACCAATCGAAGCCGGCGGCGTCTGATATCCAGGCATTTCAGGGTGCGACACCGCAGAACCCTTGTCAAGCGATACATCTGTCTGTGCGAATTATTCATCACCTGTAGATCGCTTACGAATGGACTGTTATAAACAATACTCTTGCCATTCATTTTGAGCAGGGGGGCGGACTAACGCGCCTGTCCAGCCGAGTTGAAGGAGACGGCGCAGCTTGCGAGAAAACCGCCCGCGCTGGACTGAAGAAAGGCCCTTCTTCATGTGGCGGAGAGGTAACCTACAACAGGGGTTATGCATGCCGCTGTAACCGCTCTCTCTAAATGTACGACTTCCGGCCGCATTCGGCGATTCGTAGCGCATCCCGCGGTGGTTGGGGATCTCCGCATGACAACGATGCGGCCGAGCGGGGGCGACCCGGAGCGCAGACGCAGGAAACCAATGCAGGTGGCGAGGGAGACGGTAACGGCGACGACGACAACGCGGCGCGCGAGCCTGCTTGGCGAGGACGAGGCGCCGCGCAAGAGCCTCGGAGACGGCAGCGCGCCGCCTTTCCACTTCTACGTGGGCGGTCCGCAGGGCAACATGGCCGTGGTGCGGCCGCTGGCCGTCGAGGAGGCCGCGCGGCGCGCCGAGCTGACGCGACTTGCACTGACACCCGGCGGGTTCGGTGGGCTGCACGCGCTGCTGGCGCCAGCGTATCTGGTGGAGACGGCGGTGGACAACCAGCTCGAGACGCTCGCGGAGGAGGAGGAGGCGCGCGCGTCGGCTGACGAGGCTGCCACCTTCCTAGCGCTGCAGGACGAGCCCAAGGCGCGCCGGGCCACTATCGAGGCCCCCGATCTCGAGCCGCTCATGCAGCAGACGCGCGAGAGTGATGGGGACGTGCTGACAGCCAACAGGAAGCGGCGGAACGTGCCGACAAGGCCGCGGCCGCACCCAGCAGGCGATCGCCGGAGCAACCCAGAAGAAGAACTCGATTTTGAGGGGGAGAACCTGTCGGTTAGCGTGCGAAAGCTCATGCGACGCATCAGCAAGCATGATGCCGAGTTTGTCGGTGCGCTGCGCCAGGCCGCGTCCAACCAAGACGACGAGGCGTGGGACTGTCGGCGATCCCCGACGCCAGAGGAGGCGAGCAGCAACAACAGTGAGGACGTGTTCGAGTCGCCGCCGGCGTTCGCGACGTCCCCTGGGCCTGAGCAGACCTCGGTGCAGCGTTTCCGACGGCACTCAAACCTGCTGTGCTCGAGCGACGAGGAGGAGGGAGAGGTGCAGGACCGGCTGACGGCCAGCGTTCGGCGGCTCGTCATTGGACTCAAGGACGACTCGGACCGCCACCATGTCGGCAACTCGCGTACGCGGCGGCGCTCGTCCGGGTCCTCGTCCGCTTCTCAGCAGAACCGCCGACGACGAGGCAACTCGTGCCCGGCGCCATACAGCCCGACGACGCGCTCGGCGATCCTCGACACGCCCTGTCCGCTGCTGAGCTCCAGTCCGCGAGACTTCTCCTTCTCGCCAGCCGTGGACGCGCTGCGGCTGCCGCTGGCGCCGCCGCTGAGAGCGATGGAGCAGTCGCTGCCGAAGCGGAAGAAGAGCGCGTTCGCGCGGATCGCGCCTCGATTGCTCGAGAGTCTGCACCTGCGCAAGCCGCTTGCTCGGCAGAAGCGCAAGAACACGGCAGCAACGGCGCTGCTGTTCACGGACCAAGAGCTCGAGTCGATTGAAGGCGCACGCTGGAAGATCGTGGAGCTCGCGTTCCGCTTCGGCGGCAAGCACCGCTTCTACCTCGTGCAGGCCGTCAACATGTTCTTCCCGCTCGTCAAGTACGGCCGCCGCGGTGGGCCGCACGCCACGCGCATCCACTGCAACCACTGCGGGTCGCTGCAGTGGCAGCACAAGCGCGGTGGGCGACTGAGCGATGCCGTGGACCTCGCCGACGTGCTCCAGGTGGCCGAGGGCCGCCGCACGGCCGTGTTCCTCAAGTACGAGACTCGCCCGGAGCTGGACGCGCGCTCCTTCTCGCTCATCTTCGCGGACCGGACGCTCGACCTCGAGACGTACAGCGAGGGCCACCGCGACTGGCTCATGAGCGCGCTGCGGACGCTCGTGTCGTACGCCAAGCGGCAGCGCCACGCCGAGCAGCAGGCGATCGCCGAGAGCGCCATCCTGCACATCGACGACTTCGTCGACTGCGGAGTGCCCAAGACGCGCGCGACCCGCAGCGTGACGGCGGGTGGCGCGCTGCCCTCGTTCCCGCCGGCGAGCGCCACGATCCAAGCCGTGTGAGCGGCGCAGACGCTGCTTCAAACCCAAGACGACCAAGAGTGAGAGAGAGAGAGAGAGAGGCAAGGCTGAGTTGCCGACGCAAGACGCGAAGGAGCACACATCGAGCGCTTCAATGCTATTTACAACACGAGAGATGAGAGAGACAACACGCCGACACCACTCACACTTGCGCGCACCATCGCCGTCGCCGTCTTGTCTCCTTCTCTATAGCTAACACACAGATCGGATCACTCCCTCCTCGAACACCTTAGACATCGCGCAGGACAGCGCTGCGCACGGCGTGTTTGATACGGTTGAGCTCGACGATGGCCTGCACGCGGTTGGGCACCACGTCGCCCGACAACCGCAGGTACTTCTTGAGGATCTCGACGCCCACGAGCACTTCCTCGTGCCGCGGGGCCAGCTCGAGCGCCACGTCTTCCAGCGACTCGCCATGCCCGTTCGAGCCGTTCGCGTCGTCCAGCTTGGTCGTGCTCAGCATCCCGTGCTTCTGCAGCACGCTGCGGATCAGCTGCACCTCGTCGATGCCCGGGTCCGTCACAGGCGCGTTGCCTTCCAGGTCAGTGTATGCGACAGCATTGGGCGATCCGCTGGCCGTCGCCTCACTGCTGCCGCCGACGAAGGGCACGCCTAGCCACCTCAAGAACTCCGGTGCGAGCTGTGCAATGTCCGACAGCAGCGCCTGGAGATCCCGGCAGAGCGTGTGCGCGTTCGGGAGACCGGCCGTGTTAATCGTCGAGAGTATCGCAGAGGAGAGCGGCGCGCTGGTGCGAGCGCTCGCCGTCTCATTCGCCTGAAGCTTGGCGGCGACCTCCGTGCTGAGCGTCGCGAGCGCCGACGAGGGCAGCAGGCCGCTGTGCAGCCAGCACTGCTGGATCAGGTGCTTGTCGAGGCTCTCGAGCGCCACGTGCAGCCAGTGGAAGACGTTGCGAGCGTGCAGCACGCGCGTCAGGTTGGCGAGGTGTCCGGACTGGTGGCCCGCCGGCTCGTGCGGGTTCTGGTGGATGCTCTGGCGGTACTGCGCGAAGAGTGTCTCGACGAGCTCGTACCGGAAGCGCGCCTTGAACACCTGGACGAGGCCTAGGTGGCACGGGTGGAAGCGCGGCGGCTTGAAGTTGGGCGGCAAAAAGTAGATCTGCAGGTGGTCGTACACGAAGAACGTGCGCTGGTCGCCCTGCGAGTCCAGGATCATGGCGGCCTTGACGTGCGGCACGGCGCTGTCCAGGATCACGCGGAACGTGCGCTTCCTCGCCCGCGCGCGAGTGTTCAGCGCCTTAAGCATCGACACGGTCGTATGCGCCACCTGCCAGCCCGTCTTGGAGTAGCCGTAGTGCACGCGGAACTCCTTCTGCGTGTCGACGCCGCGCAGCACGAGCGGGCACCGGTCTGTGCCGATCACCTGCAGGTCGAACGCCTCGCCCGCCGCGCTCACAAACAGCGACACAGTGTACCGCCCACGCGCGCTGTTGTTACTACCGCGTCCGCTATCCACTGCGTTGCCTGCCGCGCTGCTGTTGATTGCGCTCGAGCCGTCGCTGGCGGTCTGCGGACGGGACACGACGGCGAACTCGCTGCCGGTCCAAATGTCCTGCAGCTCGACGTTGAGCAGGCTGTGGTGCAGCTCGCGCAGACGCGTCTGCACGTCGACGTTCTTGATGGCGCTGCTGTAGTCGCCGCCGGCCGAGTGGTGCGCGCCGAGCTGCTTGGAGCTGAACGAGCCGAAGCGCGTGCGGTAGCCGTCGAGCCAGCCGTTGGAGGCCGAGAACTTGGCCAGCGCCTGCGCCACGCGCTCGGGCAGCTCGGCGAACGGGTCGCGCTGCAGCTTGACGGCCATGTCCATGGCCTTCTGCTGCAGCACGGTGCCCGTGAGCTTGGTGTCCGGGCTGCTCACGCGCACCTCCATGCGCCACTTGTGCAGGCACTCGTCCAGCACGCGCAGGTCGTACGAGCAGCGCGTCGTCTTGCGCTTCTTCTTGGTCGCGTCCGCAGAGTCCGTCTCGGTGCGGATCAGGTCCTCCTGCCGGCAGATGTTGGTGATCGTCGTGCGGCCCACGCAGAACTTGAGCGCCAGCTCGCGGTGCGTAAACTTCTTGCTGGCCGCCAGGTCCACCACCTCGCGCTTCTGACCGAGCGTCAGTCGCACGCGCCGCGCAGTAGGCGGTCCTCCCGCTGGCTGCTCCTCTTTCGACGCCGCGCCCTCCTCGTCCTCGTCCTCGTCCTCCTCCTCCACCACCTCTTGCTCCTCGTCCACTGCACCAAGATCGACCACCGGCCCCGCGGCCGCTACGCTGTCGCCGCTGGAAGACGCCGAGGAAAGGGACGCGGTCAGGGTATGAGCCGCCTCCTTGGGCGTCGTCGGCGCGCCTGACCGCGCATGCTTGCGGCCCGAGAGCGGCAGTGTGGAGCTCATGATGAAGCTCGGTCGGAGAGGTGGTCTTTGAATTTGGGGGTTCTCTGCTCCGGTTTAGGAACCACTCGTGGGAACGCGTTTTTATTGGCTAAAAATTCGTACTACCGCGCTCCCAATTAGTCTTTACCCACCATGAAAGTATTCACCCTGTTGTCGCCAAAAGGTCCACACAATTGGAGCATGGTGAGTGGCGGCCGGAAGCGCGAGGCGGCGCGGCGCAGTGCGGCGCCTGGGCTGGCGACAAGCGGCTCGCGGCCGGCCTCTCGTGTGCTCGCATGGCACTCGAGCTTCGCACACACATCGTCGCGCGCGCTGGAGGCCGTTCGCGCGCATGCAATGAACCAGCAGCTGGAGCTGTGTCTGCCTGGCGCGGCCGGTCGCGAGCTGGCCGAGGCGCTGCAGTGGGAGACGAGCTTCTACTACGAGCTGCGCACGTCGGTGGCCATGTTCCTCTCGCCGGCCTTCCTGCGCGGCTATGTGGCCCGCGGGTCCGTGTACATGATCGCCAAGAACCTGCCGATCGACGGCGCCGACGCCGCGTCCGCCATGCTCCTGCCCTCCGGCGAGCTGCTGCTGCTCGTGGACCGCGAGACGCACGAACAGCTCGGGCTCGTGGGCGCCAAGTACGGCAGCGCGAGTCCTCTGCGCGCCACCAGCGCGGCGACAGCGCGCTTCGGTCAGCGGTACCTGATCACGCTGGACCTCAAGTCGTCGGCACTGACGGTCGAGGCTACCAAGGAGGAGACCGCATCAACCAAGGAGGAGACCAAGGCACCGTCGTTCCGTGAGCGAGTGGCAGAGATCTTGTCGACAAGGCTGGAGCCGCTCGAGATGTTCCTGTGCGCGTATAACGAGCGCGGAGCGACGCGTACCATCATCTTCGACGACGACGATGCGATTGAGCGCAAGCGCTGCGAGCTCAACGCGTCGTTCACGAGCGTCCACGACGTCTTCCTGCCCCGCATCGATGCCTTCTTCGCCCAGTTCAGCCAGGCGGCGATGCAGAAAGCGGCAGGTGACGACAGTGGCGACCGCTTCCGGATGGATGAGCTGCGCGCTGGGCTGGCGGACGCGCAGGATTGGCTCGGACTCGTTGCGTGCCGCCTGACGCCCATCCTGCAGCGCCAGCTGCCGGACGAGTACGTCTCGCGGTTCTCGGGCGTCTCGGACACCTTCGAGTATGAAGAGAGCGGCTGCGTGACGAGCGTGCGCTGGCGCGGACTGATCGCCGGCGAATTCTGCGAGGCGCTGCTGGAGCGCGCGCGGCAGCAGGTCAAGGCCAAGGCCCTCCCGTGGGCGGCAGTCATGGTCTGGGGCTTCCCGGACGCGCTCGTGTCGTGGAGGCAGCAGACGCGGGCGACCAGGAAGAACGCGGGCAAGACCAAGCACAAGAAGGCGGCGGCAGTGGCGGAGGAGGCGGCGTGGACCAGCCGCGAGCACGGGTTCCTGGAGAACGGCAGCAACAACTACACCATTCTGCTGCTGCCAAACGACGAGTACTACCTGCTCCAGACGCTCGGCCCGCACGACGCCACTGCCTGAAGTAGATCACAACGATAGAGGTCAAGTAAACAGAGCACTCCATTGCACGGCAGCTCCCTTGGCATCGACGTCCGCAACCGACCGGCTGTCTTGGTTAAAACGGCCTAGCCCGCCAGCATCTTCTCCACGAACGCCGCGACAGTGGACGCGTCGCTCGTGTCGTCACCGGCGAGGGCCAGCGCAGCCTTGATGTGCTTCTTTGCCGGCTTGGCGTTGCGCTTCTTGGCGTGCGCCAGCGCCAGCCGCAGGTTTGCCAGGAAGTCGGGGTTGACGCCAGCGATCTCGGGTTCCGGGGCGTCTTCGGAAGGCGCACCGTCCGGAGAGAAGACGTTGTTGGTCAGCAGTCGCCACACTTGGATGGCGCCGTCCAGCTCGCCCACCTCTTCGTAGAAGTCCCCCAGCTCAAACAGCGTCGTGGTCAACGCAGCACGCGCAACCAGCGACTCGCTGCCACTTCTGACCTCCGTCATCTCGGACAAGACGCGAACCGCGTCCTGATACTCGAGCGCCGCGGTCTTGGGGTCGACAACCGAGCGCAACCGCGCTCGAATCAGCAGCAACTGGACGCGAGACGCTTGGCCGCCCTTGGTCGAGGTGATCAAGGCTTCAACGACCTTCAGTCCGCGGTCGGCGTGCTCCTTTGCACGATCAGCGTCGCCCTTGGCTGAGTAGCAGTAGGCAAGCAGCAGCTCCAACTGCACCTGGTCCAGTTCAGACTGCGCCGCGACCGCACATTGATGCCCAACACGCAGCAGACGCTCCAGCTGTGTGAGTGAAACCTCGCGCCGCTCCGAGTCGCTCTCACAGCGCACGTACTTGAGGAGGCCGATGCCAGCCACGACGTACGAGAATGGGTCCCACGGATGCATCCGCACGAGCTTCATCCCGTCTGAGACGCTCCCCTCGGCGTTGGCGAAGTGAAGAGATGCCAGTACTTGCATCGTCGTGGCGTCTGCGGTGTCCTTGCCGGGGGCCACGGTCTGGGTCGGCGTGGCATAGCTGGACAGGTTGCGGACGCCTTCAGGTGTCTTGACGCTCAGGATACTCGCGTCCACCATCGCCAGACCGAGTCGAAGCGCATTCCCCGCCTTGAACTCGCTGGATCGAACAACAGGCGACCCACTCGCTCCATGAAGCCGCTCGTACAATTCGATCACCTGCTGATCCGCGTGCAGTTCTGGAGCAGAACTGTTGTCGAAGATGAGCTGGATGAAAGTCGAGGCGAGCTCCGCAGCACTCGAACGGCTCGCCGAGTTCTCCATCGCGAGCGCAGATAACGCCAGCCCGATCACTCCAACGCCGCTGGCAACGTTCGGCGCGAGTGTCTCGAGCTCAAGGTACAGGATCTGCTGTAGGGTGTCGAGGCATTTCGGCCAGTTGCCCTCCATGTGGTGCTGTTGAGCCTTGAGGATCGCCGTCAGCACCAGCGCATTCGCCTGAGCGCTCGACTGCTTCAGTGCCTTGGTCTGGGCAGCGTCGATCAAGTATTGAAGCGTCTGCTTCGGGATCTCAAGCTGTCCGTCGCCCGCTAGCGCTGTCCCAACTGCAGCCACGCAATTGTTCCACTCCAGTCCAGCCTTGGTGGATGCATCCTTCGACCCAGCGATCCGTGAAGCGCGCGCGAATGAAGCACTCGCTCGAGAGTGCAACCCGAGTCGTTGCTGGGCCACGCCAAGGGCGTTCCACGCTCCAGGGTGGAACGGGTCACGCTCCAAGTATTTCTGCAGGTAGAACAGGATCTCCTCGTCGCTGTGGCCGTCGCTGCCGAGTGTGCTGTCGCCGTTGTGCTTCTCCTGGAGCAAGAGCGCGAGACCCAAGAGCGCGTCGAGGTCCATCCCGTTCTTGAGAGCGCAGCTGAACGCTTCGATCGCCTTGACGTGCTGCTTGGACGAGTGGCTCTGACGACGGGCCAGCATGGCGTAGCCGTTCCACATGGCCGGGTTGTCCGGGTTGACACTCTGGAGCTGAAGGAACGAGCGCTGCGCGAGTGTCGCCGTGACAGCCGGCAGGGCATCGCACTGCGCCAAGTAGAACATGCCCAAGTTGGCCCACGCAGCTTCGTGGTTGCTGGCTTGGGTCGCCCGCGTCCACGCGAACTGCTTGACCAACACGCTCGTGTGAGCCAGCGCCAATCCGTTCCATGCGAGCGCCGAGGCAGGGTCGTGGCGAAGAGCGGTCTGGAAGTGGATCAACGCCTCGTGTCGAAGCTGTTGCGCCTTTGCCACCTTCTCATCGGCGTGCGGGTTGCATGCGAACGCGTCCAGGTAGATGTTGTGCGTGTTGGCGGTGGCCAGCGCTTCGTACCAGCAGCTCGAGCCGATGTCGTAATACAGCTCCGCAACATGCGTCTTCCACGGCTGGTCCTTCTCCGTCTCGGGATGTTTCTCGAGGACAGCTGCCGCGGCTTGGTAGGCGCGACGACCTTCACTGATGAACTCAACCCAACCCTGGGTATTGCTCTCAGTGTTGAAGTCGGACGGCGACAGGTAGAACGCGAAGCTGTGAACGTCTCCGATCAGCTTGAGTGCCTCCGGCGAACTGGCCACCGTCGACGTTGACGGAAGCTCCTGCATCACGCGCGACGCCTTCAGCAAGTTGCACGCAGCGCGTCCGTAAAGACCGTCTGCACACAGCGACTTCGCTTCTCGGAAGAGCAAATCCGTATACACCATCGTGACCGCCGAGCGATCGACACCGGTGTTCGCATCACTCTCCCGCGTCGCCTCGACAACCGGCGCAAGACGACTGAGCGCGTCTTCAAACAGATGAAGGGCTCCTTCGATTCGCGCCAGCTCGAGACGGACGCACCATCCGTCTTCGCCGAGCTCCATCGCCTTCAGATACGACTTGTGTGCAGACACCTGCTTCCCAAAGTGCGCGTACACGTGCGCCAGCGCGACCCAGTACGCGGCGTTCAGCGGGTCGTTGCGCAGCGCCAGATGCAGCTTCCCAACTGCCTCTTCGTTGTCTTCATCGACCAAATGCTGCGCGAGTCGAAGCAACGCCCACGTTGGCGCATGCTCTTGCTCGGCAGTCGCGTCTTCCCACAGCTTCACGTTGAGGTCGCTCTTTCCTTGCGCCGCATACAAGTCGCTCAACTCGACGCCAGCGAGCTCGTTCCTCGGGGATAGCGACAGCGCCTTCAGAAAGCACTTCTCAGCGCGCACGACGTCCTTAGCCACTACGTGATACCACTTGCCGAGCCACGCGAACGTCTCCGAGTCGGACGGGACGAGCTTGGCGGCTTGCAGCAGATGCCCGAAGCAGTACGCCTTCTCCGCTCGGAGTGATCCACCGAGGGTCCAGTAGACCACCGCGAGTCGCTTCAAGGCTCGTCCTCGCGCAATAGCATTCGTCGGCGGGATCTTCGGCAGCATCGACTCGAGGGTGCTCTGTGCATTGGCAGTGTCGCCCTGCTTGAACAGCACCCATCCACGAGTGCAGGCGATGAGAGCTCCACCAACGCTGTCCTTCTCGCACGACAGTTCGTCCAGCATATCGAGAGCCTCGTCTGTTCGTTTCTGTTGCAGCAAAAGCTCGGAGCCGGCAAGCGCGGCGTCCACACTGAAGGACGGATCGCCGCTTGCGATCACAGCTCGATAAGACGCGACAGCTTGGTCGATCGCACCGGCATACTGCCGAGCAGTTGCCTCCATGAACTGGGCCCGAACGTCCGAGTATCTGCAGGTCAGAAGAGTACACAGGTCATCATACAGAACTCAAATCCGACTGTCTCGGCACGCAGCCAAACGTACACTGCTGGTGAAGGAGGACCGCACCCCAGCTTCTCGTGCTTCTCTTGGATGCATCTCTTCGTGAGCGCCAAGCGACCGAGAGAGCCTTCCACGTCGCGTTCATCCAGCGAGATGGATGCCAGCGCGATCTGCAACCGGATGCACAGAGCCGACTCTTGGAACGAGGAGGTTGATACGCTCGACGCTCCATCCAGGAAGAAGCTGCGCGCCTGTGCAGGCATTTGCGATTCCATCTGATTGAGCACGCTGGAAGGAGCGACAGCAACCTTGGTTGGACATACCTGAGTCAATTCGTTGCGACCGAAATGCTCCACGCCTTGGAAAATGAGAATCATCGGGCTCCTCGCATATGTAGTCGCCAGTGTTGCTGCGATCGCGTGCGCTTCCTCCTCCGTCACCGCTGCAACCAACCACAGAACGCGTCAGTCAACGCTCTTTCAGTGTCAGGTCCTACCCGCATCGAGAGCAGTGGACGCACGAGAGCTCTCGTCCTCCGATCGGAGGAGCAAGTACTCGGCCGGCAGCTTGGCCGTCGGGCTCCACTGGATGATGGAGCGCGCCAGCTTGTCGGTCTTCTGCAGCATCGCGGCCTTCTTCACCTTCGACTGCTGGAGCTCGTCCAGATGGTAGCGCATGAAGAATCCGACCGCAGCGTCCAAGCCCTCGCGGTCCGCATCATTGAGCTCATGGTCACTAAATGCTGCTGATACAACCGCGAAGAACTCCTCCGACAATCCCGACATGCTGTACGTCTCCCCGCACTCTGCTAACTCGAAGCCAGGTCGCTGACACATAGCCACTTGGAACGTGAGTACAAGGCAAGGGGAGTAAGAAACAATATCCGGCTGGATCTGCACCTGAAGCAGCTCGACCATGTCCAGCCAGATGCTGAATGGCGCTGGCAACTCGGCGTTTGGCGTCTCGGCGAGCTTGACGTCGTTCCAACTGCCCCTGTCGCCGCGTCCGACGAGCGAGTACCACGCGTCCAGCGCCTGCCGCGACGCACGACGTAGCGTGGGTCATCTCCTACCAGTAATCATCCACACGGAGTTCGCACTGCCGACGTACGCGCGGCAATCGCTTGAGCTCGACGGCCGTGGTCGCCACCTCGGCGATCCACTTCTGGCACGGCTTGATCTTCTCGTTCCTGTCCAGGAGGCGACTCATCGTTAACAAGGAGCCTCAATAAGCCACGCGATCCGCTTCATGCGCCGTCATAGTTACCGGTGCAAGATGTCGACGAACTTGTCGAGCGCCTCGATCTTCTTCTCCGGCTGCTCGCGCGCGCTGAACAAGTCCACGAGGCTCTACACTCGTCCACGTCAGCATGTACACCATAAACAACATGCACAGCAGGTATGCGCACCTTCCAAGGCGCCGGCAGGTCGGGCTTGAGCCCCGCGGCGCGGCGAAAGGCGTCCTCGGCGTCGTCCCAGAGCTCGAGCGCCTGGCTGGCCATGCCGACGCACATGGCGGCCTGGAAGCTGCCGCCGCCCAGCTGGGACACGCGCCGACTGGCGTCCAGCGCCTCCTGGAACCGCTCCTCGCGCAGGAAGCCCGCGGCCTCGGCCAGCATCTGCCGCAGCATGCTCGCCGACATGCCCGGCCTTTCTCGCTTTCCTCCCCCGCGATGACTCGCGATTTGGCTCTTTTGGCCATAAAAGCCATAAAAGTACAGTCAATCCTCCGATTTCAGTCTGCTTCATTCTTATAAAACCTACTAGGCTATCATCATGTAGAGTAGCACTATTTGTAAACTAAATCAGGTATGTAGATATGCACAGTATATAATGTTTGAGGTTATTTGAAGGTAGTGGGGGCTGAAAATGCGAACGGACTGTAACTTGATTATGGATCGTATACATGTCAATAAAAGCCGCGGTCGGGAGAGTATCCGTCGGCGAGCATGTGCGTGACGACGCCGTTGCCGTGCCGCACGGCGAGCTGCAGCGCCGTGGTGCCCTCCTGTAGTAGACAGACGTGTCGTGGGCACTATGAGACCGCCTGGTCATCTCCGTGCGCGCGAAAATCGGCGTCTTACCGCGTTCACGAGCGTCTTGTCGGCCCCGAAGCGCAGCAGCAGGCGAGCGACATCGTCGTGTCCGTACAGCGCCGCCTCGTGCAGCGCGCTGAAGCCGTCCGACTGCATGGATCAACCTCCCTTATGAGACTTAGTAGGCGTCAATAGCGCGCTTCAGAGCCAACGACGAGAGTCGCACGTCGCACTGGTTGACGTCGGCGCCGGCCTGCAACAGGAGCTGCACGCTCTCGACTCGCCCCTTCTTGGCCGCCACCTGCAGCGCAGCGTAGCCTTCTCGCTGCTCTACACACGGCCATCATGAGCACTTAGCCCTCCACCCGTCCATTGCTACACGTGGAGAAGGAAGACCCCACGTCCGTGTCGTTGACTTGGACGCCCTGATGCAGCAAGCTCTCGAGCTGCCTCACATCCCCATCGCCCGCCGCCTCTGGCCGATCAACACAGTGAGCGAGCGATAGAGCAGGACTCGGCCGTGACAGACTGGCTACGCACGCGTGAACATGCCCTCGATCTTGACGACGCTCATGGCGGTGTAGTAAGCTAATCGTGGAGTCCTCGCGCCGCTTCAGCCCTTCACCGCCGAGCCAACAGACTGCTCGGGTCGGAGAGCCGCAGTCGGATCCCAAGCGGAAGAGAGCGGACGGAGACTGCCATGGGCTCGATCGACCCCGTGTTTTTCGACAAGAAGTTCAGCGTGTCGCGCTACATGCTGCGCTACGTGGTGGCGGCGTCCACGGACGAGCTGCGCTTCCAGCAGCTGCACAAGGTCAAGCAGTACCGCGCGATCGCCGACACGGAGATCGAGGGCGTCATCGACGAGAACTTTGCCAACTTCAACACGAGCCTCGCGCGCTTCGCCTCCATCTCGTCGCAGCTCCAGGGTGCGTGTTGTCGTCTCTCTCCATCGGCCAGCCCATTGATAGGGTCACGGTTGCAGCGAGAGCCTCACTAACACGCTGGCTGCCGCTCAGAGACGCGTGACAAGGTGCAGGAGGTGAGCAAGCGTGCCGCGGACGGCCGCAACATCCTGAGCTCCAAGACCAAGAACCTGCGCGAGCTGCTGCTGCACAAGTACGAGGCCAAGAACGTAAGTCAACCCCCAGGTAGTGGACATGAACTCGAGTGGACCAGTCAGGCTCACGAGCCGCGGCGCAATGTCCCGGCAGGTGATCGAGATCATCGATGACATCCAGCGCATCGAGGCGGCGCCCGTCAAGATCGGCGCGCTGCTGGACGCGCGCGACTTTGTGGGCGCCGTCGACATGTTCACGCACTCGCTCAACCTCGTTTTCAGCGAGCGGCTGGTCGCCTTCCACGCCATCACGGGCATCCGCAACGCGCTCATGGAGTGCAAGCAGGTCATCGAGGACCGGATCGTGCAGGATCTCCAGCACGTCATCTACCTCAAGGTCCCAGGACAGTTTTCCCTTCGCTAGACGCGAGTGCTAGCTGGACTGACGGGTGTGTGCCTGTGATGATAGGGAGCGTTCGCCAACTTCGCCAAGGCCAACCAGTACTCGCTCGCCGCGATCGAGCACGAGCTGAGCAACCAGTCGTTCCTCGACAATGAGTTCGACAAGCTCATGCTCGAGTCCAAGCAGCAGGAGAAGGCCGCGAACCGCTTCCAGTTCGCGGCCGACAGCTCCTCTTCTGGCGGCAATCGTCACGCACCCAACGCTCTCGAAGACACTGTCCGCGCCTCCAAGAAGTGAGTCCAGCTCTTGGTTCTTTACGAGTCTGTAGGTGGTGAAGCACTCACGGGAAAGAACTGTAGGCTGCACCGCGAGATGGAAGTGATCGGGACGCTCAAGAGCTCGATCGAGAGCGAGCTGGACGAGGCCGTGGTGCAGATCTCGCTCATCTGCCGCGGCATCTCCAACGCCGGCAGCTACACGTCGTTCGACAACAGCTTCACCGAGAAGACGTTCGGCTCGCACCACCACTCGGCCACCTTCCAGACCTTCCTGCGCCTGCTCTTCCACGTCGTGCGGCGGATCGCGCAGCGGCACTTCCTCGTCTCCGTCTACTTCAACAGCGACGGCGAGAATTGGAACTACGGCATGCAGGAGGTCGTCACCAAGATCTCCGGCCTCGTCGAGGTACGTTCTCTCCACTAACACTGCCATTCCATACACTAGACAACAACACTAACCACCATGTACGAACCCCAGCGAGTGCTCAGTGAGTACCTGGACGAGTCAGCAGCGTCCGAAACCACGGCCGCGGTCAAGGCGATCAACGTCTCCGTGTCGGCGACCGACCTATTCAAGCTCAGCCGGAACAAGCCTCCGTCCGAGACCGCAGCCAAGCTACTGCACCTGCCACGTGAAGACGATCTGATCAAAGGCGACGGCATGAACAAGACGCTGGCGCGCGTCTGCGAGCCCAGCGTGTTCCACCTGCCGCCCGTGTACGAAGACTTGGAGCTGATCGCCAAGGACCTGCAGCAGTACTTCCACACGAGCAACCCGTTCTTCTCGTCGGGAATCGGCGCGTTCCTCCGCGCGTTTGTCACGCAGCAGTGGGTGCCCAAGGTCAAAGCCAAGGCGCAGGTGAGTGCGTTGCTTCCCCATTGAGACGATCTCGGTGCTCGCCGGACTCATCCACGCTCTCTTCGTTGCTCTCCCAGCAATTCCTCGCCATGAAGTACCGCAGCTCGACGACGCTGCGCCGCCTCCCCGTCCCGTCGGACACATCCTATCAGCCTCCGAGCGTCGACAGTCTGCTGTTCATCGCCGAGCAGGTTTGTGAGATGATGGAGCGCATGCCGGACCACGCGTTGGACCTGGTGGGTGTACTGGAGTCGACGGTGGCGAAGTGGCTGGAGGAATGCGCCACGATCGCGCGCGACATCCGAGAGCCGACGCTGAACCACCGACGCATCGTGCAGAGCGTGCCGTACTCGGAGCTCATCGCGGCCTTCCACGAGTACGAGTCGTGGCGGCAGCAGCACAAGGCGGTGCCAAGTCGGTCGTTCCCCCAACCAACAACCCGACCAGCGACCTTGTCGACGCGCATCCTTCGCCCAGAGGAAGCGGCTCGCATCGCGACGTTGTCCGAGAGCCTCGCCACCGTCTCTCCTCCTTCACAAGCTGCTGTGCTACTACAGAAGGAGACGGAACTCGAGCGCGAGCTGTACATCTCTGGCGCGTGGTCGAACGGCACCAAGGGGTTGCTCATGGACAATGCGCGCATCGGAATGCTCGCGTACGTCAACAGCGCGTGCAACCTGATGGCCGCTCACTTGGAGGAGAAGGTTCGGGCCTCGAGCTCCGCGCACTCGCAGGCTGGGAACCAGGGGAAGGTGTCGCGGGTGGTGCTGCCGTCCTCGACTCTGCAGGTGATGATCTCCAAGTGCCAGGCACTGGCGGACGAGAGCCTCTTCTTCCTGCGCCGAGAGGTGCGGCTGCACGCCTTCTACTACCTCACGCAGCTCATGTCGCAGCGCTTCGACGTCGCGGACGGCAAGCCGAGCATGGCGCACGACTGCGTGCTGTCGCTCAACATCAACCTGTCAGCCGTCGAGAACGCTTTGCGGCCGTACCTGTCGAGCGACAAGATGGCGCTCGTGTTCGACGGCATCGCGGCGTTGCTGTCGAATATCCTCATCACCAACTTGCAGCAAATGGGCGGCTGTACCTTCACGAAAGGAGGCGTCCAGCAGATGCTGCTCAACATTGGCGCGCTGCACCAGGGGCTGACGGGTACGCTGTACTCGTACCCTAGCGCCGGGCGAGCGGGCCACCACTTTGAGCACGCCAAGCGGTACTTCCAGCTGCTCAACCTGTCCGAGACGCAGCTCGAGGTGTTCCTGATCGAGAACCGCAAGGCGTACGCGCCGGACGCCTTCAAGGCGCTCTGGCGCGTCGAGACGCCGCACCGGCAGCTCGCCAAGGGCAGCGTCAACAAGCTGGACAGCATCCTGCGCTAGCTTAACGACATTTGCTTGGTACTTTCGAATGCATTGCTCTGACAGGCGTCACACGTTATAGTACTCGCTGGCTTGGTCCTTCCTCGATTGGTCCCCTCTCAGCTGGAAGAAGCTGCTGCTGACTGCCGCGCTGGCCGGGTCGAACACCTCTCGGCTATTCAGAAAGTCCGGCAGCGGCGGGAGAGACCGATGTGCTGGCGGCAGCACGATCGGCGCCATCGGCGGCTGTGGCATCGGGAGACTCCGGGAACTTGCCACCAGCGTGTGGCTTGAGACGGATGGCGGTGGCGGGACCGACCCGGTGAGGCTATTGCTGGAGGCTGGGGCTGTAAGAGATACGCCAGACGGAGGAGCCGGCATCAACCGCGACGGAGGTGGCGGGTGCAGCAGCGACGACGCCTGAGGCAGCGCTACTTGCAGATGCGGCAGCGGTCGGACTCGGTCTGGGAACGGTTTGTGTAGTCCCGACGAAGCAGATGTGGATCTTGGAGTCGACGGTGGTGGAGGTGGGAGTGAGAACGGGATGCCGCTGAATGGAGCACGCGGTGGCTGCGGGTGGTGGCTGTGGTGTGTATGTGTGTGCCGTGGAGGAGGATGGAGCGCCGGCAGCTCCTTGTCGCGGTGGCTGGCGCTGGTAGCACTCCGCGCCTCCGAGACCGACGGCAGCTGGACGGCAGTGCGGTCATTGAGGCTCGGTATAGAGTGGTGAGGAGGCGCGGTCGCGACGCGCAGCTGCGGTAGCCTTGTTTGATGGTGGTGGCGAGGGTACAGCTGCTGTTGCTCGTCGTCCTCCTCCTCTTCTTCCGCTTGCTGCTCGTGTACCTCATAGCCGTAGCCCTGCTGTGAATCGTCGCGACTCCGAAGACCAGCCTCCTCCTCTTGCTGCCGTAGATCATGCAGGCGCACGGCTTGAGTCTCGCGATGAAGGCGGCGCTGCACGCGCTGGCGCTCCCGCTCGCGGAGCCGCAGCTCGTTGCGCGTGTCCTCGTCCAGCTGGCTGCGCTTGATCTGCGCGCGCTGGCGCTGCGCCTCGCGGATGGACTCGCGCTCGTTCTCGTTGAGTCGCTGGCGCCGCAGCTGCTGCCGCTGGCGGTTCTGCTCGCGGATGCGTGCGCGCGTCTGCTCGTCGAGCCGCTGCCGGCGCCGGCGCTGGCGCACGCTGCTCTTCTCTCGCTGATCCTCCACGCGCTCAGGCTGCAGGCTGCGCAGCGCGCGGTACTTGGCCGCGCGCTTGTTGGCCAGCCGCCGCCTGCGCGCCTCGGGCGTCTCGTGCGGCGGCGCCGCGTACTGCCGCCGCACCGCCTCCGGCGTGCCCACTTCCATGTCCTCCATGCCACAGTGTGCTGTTGTCAATGAACAGATAACACTGTCGAAAACAACGTCGAAAACAATAGATTAAAACACCCCCTCTTTGTGATTAAAAACACCCCCTCCCCCTCATTTTTTGACTTGAAATTTGTATGCAGACCCCCCTCTTTGTGATTTTAATCAGAAAGAGGGGGTCTGCATACAAATTTCAAGTCAAAAAATGAGGGGGAGGGGGGTACATGTACCCCCCTCTTTTTTACGTACGTTGATTGGTTGAAAAGCAGAGTACCCCCCTAACCCCACGGTACCCCGTACCAAGGGTACGTGGTACCGTCAAACGTCACCCCAGACAATAACCCAAACTTGTAACCTTAAAGTTTGTATGAATGTCATGTGAAAATGGGCGGAATACGGCCGTATTTTCACATACCAATTTCAAGAGAGTAATTTTGGGTTGTGTCACAAGGAAGAAGCAGCAGCGGACGCGGGCGCCGGCAACACCAGCAGCAGCCACCGACGGACATGTGGAGGCAGGCGGTCAAGCAGGCCGCGCAGCTGTCATCCCGACGCGCGGGCCGATCAACCTTAGCTACAGCTCCTGCCTCCGTGCTCGGCAAGCGGCCCTCGCAGGTGCTTCGCTATGGCTCGCGGCGCTTCAGCTCGACATCGTCAATGCCAGCTGCGCAATGTGAGTCTTCGTCGTATGTCGCTGGGTATCCGGGGGCCTAGCGCGGTAGCTAACGACTGTCGGGTGTGGAGAGGGTAGCCTCGCAGCAGACGGTGCGCGCGGCAGCGGTGGTGGTCGTCGCAGGCGTCACGTACCTGGTCGTGGTCAACTCGAAGCAGGGGCAGAGCGAGCAGCAGCTCAAGGAGATGGAGATCGAGCGCGGTGAGGGAGTTACAGTCCGCTAGCGTACCTCGGCTGGCTAGCAATGGTACTGACAATCGCGTGTCTGCGCATTGCTGGCTGCTTTATGGCGCAGAGAAGCAGCTGAGCGCGCGGCTGGCGGCCGAGCTGGTGGCGGCCGAGGCCGGACAGAATACGACCGACTGGAAGGCGACGCTGGAGCGCGTCGTGCCCGCGATCGTGTCGCTCAAGCTCAACTCGCCCAAGGTGCGCGCTTCTCGTTGGCTGATGGTGTTTGCAGCCTTGGGTCTGATCAATGCGCTGTCTGTGCCAATGATGCCAATGAGGATGTAGTTCTTCGACACGGAGTCGCCAGGCAATGGCTCAGCCACGGGCTTTGTGGTCGACGCGGACCGCGGGATCATCTTGACCAACCGCCACGTCGTGGGCCCCGGACCGATCGTATATGCTGCACTTCCCCCATGCAAACGTGAACAAAACCTGAGGCTGACGGAGTGGTTCGACTGGCGGTTTTGGGATGCGAGTAGGATGCAGAGGCCGTGTTCCAGAACAACGAAGAGGTGCGCGTGATCCCCATCTATCGCGACCCGGTGCACGACTTTGGCTTCTTCAAGTTCAACCCTGCGGTGCGTCTGGAGCCTCCCTCCTCCCTATCAGCGAACTCTGTGCTGACCTTGTATGCCACCATTATGGACGCATTAATGCAGGACGTGAAGCACATTGCCGTGCCTTCGCTCTCGCTGAAGCCCGATAAGGCGTGCGTGGGGACGGACATCCGCGTCGTGGGCAACGACGCGGCCGAGAAGCTGGCGATCGCAAGCGGGACGCTCGCTCGCCTGGACCGCGACTCGCCCAACTATGGCTACAACAACTACAATGACTTCAACACGTTCTACTTCCAGGCGTCGTCGGGCACGACCGGCGGCTCCTCTGGCTCGCCTGTGCTCAACCACGACGGCGAGGCGATCGCGCTCAACGCTGGCGGCAAGATCGGCACCTCGGCGTCGTTCTACCTGCCCCTCGACCGTGTCAAGCGCGCACTTGAGCTCATCCAACAGGACAAACCCGTGTCTCGCGGCACGATCCAGGCCATTTTCCACTACAAGGTGTGTTGGAGTTGCTCGCTATTGCCGTGCCACGATGCTAATCGCATCTTCTGTGTGGTCTGTGCAGCCCTTTGACGAGGTACGGCGACTGGGCGTGCAGCCGGAGACGGAGGCGTGTGTTCGCTCAACCTCGCCGCTGGAGACGGGGATGCTGACGGTCGCCGAGACGATCCCGGGCGGGCCATCCAGCGGCAAGCTCCAACCTGGTGACGTGCTTGTACGCGTCAACGGACAGCTTGTGACGCGGTTCGTGCCGCTCGAAGCTCTTATTGACGACCACGTGAACCAAACGATTGAAGTGGAGGTGGAGCGGTCGGGCAAAGCAGTGAAGCAGTCGCTGGAGGTGCAGGACCTGCACGCGGTCACTCCCTCGCGGTTCATTGAGATCGGCGGCGCCGTCATCAACCCGCTGTCGTATCAGCAAGCGCGCAACCACGCGCTCAAGCCCGGCACGCCCTACGTCGCCGACGCTGGCTACTTCTTGCAGCGCTCGCGGATCGGCCGTGGAGCTGTCATCCACTCGGTCGACGGCGTGCCAACGCCCGACCTGGACGCACTGCGCGACTACCTCAAGACGTGTCAAGACCGGCAACGCATCGTCGTCAAGTTCGCCAAGCTCGCGGACAAAGCGGACAAGGTCGAGGTCGTGCATGTCGACCGCCGCTGGTTCCCGTTCTGCGAGTATACTCGGGACGACTCGCTTGGCATTTGGCACTGCCAGAACTTTGACGAGAGTGCCAACGAAGCGGGTGCGTCGATCTCGAAGCGCTCGTCGAGTGAAGACGCTGGTGATGAAGGGGATGTGGCCAAGCCGATCGGGTCGACGACGATGCTCCCAGGCAAGAACGCCGTGGAGGCCAAGGTTGCTCGCTCGCTCGTGACTGTGGACTTTGACCGGCCATTCAGCGTCAACTCGCTGTCGACGTCCAACTACCGCGGCACTGGTCTCGTGCTGGATGCTGAGAAGGGTCTCGTGGTGGTGGACCGCAACACGGTCACGGACTCGCTGGGCGACGCCATGGTCACGTTCGCCAGCACGCTGATGGTGCCCGCGCGCGTCGTGTTCGTGCACCCGGTGCACAACTTCGCGATCGTGCAGTACGACCCCAAGCTGATCGGCTCGACGCCTGTCGAGAGCTGCGCCGTGTCGTCCGAGCCAGCCACGCCAGCGGACCCCGTGTGGCTCGTTGGACTCATGAGCGGCGTCGGCCGCAGCGGCCACTCGGACCTCGTGTCTCGCGAGACGATCGTCTCGGGCGTCAAGTGGATCGCGCTGCCCATGCCGAACCCGCCGCGGTACCAGGAGCACAACCTCGAGATGGTGGCGCTGCAGGACGTCGTGAGCACGGAGGGCGGCGTCGTGTGCGACGTGGAGGGCGGCGTCAAGGCCTTCTGGGCGTCCTTCTCGTACCAGCAGCAGCCTCGACGCGGCGGCGGCAAGGTCGAGGCGCAGTTCAACCGCGGCATCCCCATGGACATCATCATGGAGAGCGCGGCGCCGCTGATAGCGGGCAGCTCGTCGCCACCTGCGATCTGGGACCTCGGCGTCGACTTTGAGCTCATCAGTCTGGCCAAGGGCCGCGAGCTCGGGCTCTCGCAGTCGCTCGCGAACGCGCTGGAGCAGAACGCGCCGGACCGCCGCACGATCCTGAGCGTGGCGCGGCGCTGGGGAGGCACGGACGCGCAGCGCGCGCTGCGCAACGGCGACATTGTGGTGGCGGTGGACGGGAAGACGGTCACGTCGTTCCGCGAGGTGGAGCGGTGCGCGCAGAAGCCCGAGGTGGAGCTGACGATCGTGCGCGACGGCAAGGAGCAGCGCGAGCGCGTGCAGACGCTGCAGGTGCGCGAGACGGAGCTGGACCGCATCGTCTTCTGGCAGGGGCTGCTGCTGCAGGCGCCGCCGCTGTCCGTGTCGGCGCAGCGCAGCGTGTCGCTGGACGATGGGCTGTACGTGTCGTGCCGCTACTCTGGCTCCCCCGCGGCGCGCTCGGGCCCACCGCCCACGAGCCGCATCAAGGAGGTGGACGGCGAGCCGGTCGCGAGCATCGACGACTTCCTGCGCGTCGTCAAGGCGGCCGAGGCAGGCAGCAAGGACGCCGTGCGCGTCAAGTACGTCGACCTGAGCGGCAAGGAGAAGCTGAGCACGCTCAAGCTCGAGCCCAAGTACTGGCCCACAAGCGAGCTCGTGCGCGACGACAGGGGCGAGTGGCGCCGCCGCAGCGTCTGACCGTCCGACCAACCAGCTGCGCAGATTAGCTGTAGATGACAGGCGAGGTGCTGGATGGAAGGGAGAGGGGGTAGAACCAGTTGAAGCAGTTCGTAACAAAACGAACTGGTCATGCCACCCGATGTATCAGTTATTTGTTGAAATTTCTGGAGTGCTGTGCCACAGATGAACATGTCGGATGGCAGCGCGGACAGCAGGGGGCCGACGCCGACGCTGACAACGCCACCGTCCGCGGCTTGGCGCTACTGCATGCACATTGCGTACCTCGGGACGGGCTTCATTGGCTGGCAGCGGCAGTGCGAGACGAGCAAGGCTGGCCACAGCAGCATCCAGGAGCGCGTCGAGGACGTCGTGACCGAAGTGCTGGCTGCGCCGCGCCGCGTCAACGTGACGAGCGTCAGCCGCACCGACGCTGGAACACACGCGCTCTATGTGAGTGCAGGGTCACTGTACACCCTTCCGTATAGCTGGTGGGGCTGACAGTGGACTGTGAGGGCAGCAATATGGCACGATCCGGCTTGAGACCGAGCTGCCGATGTCGCTCGACGCCTTCAAGGACGCCGTCAACGCCAGGTAACAGTCGCAAACGCCTTGACGCCAGGCTTCACCTTGAACGGATGACGAACTTGTATGCAGACTACCTGAGTCGGTGGTGGTGCGCGAGGTCTCACAGCTGGACGCGACCGTCGCGCGCTCGCGCATCCGCTCGCGGTACAAGAAGTACGTGTACTACATCCAGCAGGGCCAGCGGCCGGACCTCGAGCTCGGCAAGTTCTCGTGGTTCATCGGCAAGAAGGTCGACCCGCAGCGACTGCGCGACGCTCTCCAGTGCGTCATCTCCCGTGTGAGAGGTTGTCTTTCCCACCCACCCACCCCAGCCACTGACTAAGTTGTTGACTGCAGGCTCCTGGTGGGCTCGCACGACTTCAAGCCGTTCTCGCAGGGACTCGGCAAGGCAGCGTACGCCGACAAGTCCACCGTGCGGACGCTGCTGTCGGCTGAGGTGGTCGTTCGGAGGTACGGCGAGCTGTCCATGGCCCTCCAATCTCGTCACTGCAGTACTGACAGTCTGGACAAGGAACGTCGTGTTCTCGCTGGACCCGAGCGAGTGTGGGAGCGGTGAAGTCGTCGAACCAGCAGACGTGGACGACCGGTACTCCGCTGGTACCGACGACGTCCTAGCGGTGCCGTCTACTGACCACAAGAAGCGCAAGGTAGAGCGACCGCATGCAGCCCAACGGCAGCTGCAGCCCGTGTATTTTCTCTGTGTCGAGCTGATCGCCAACGGGTTCTTGCGCCACATGGTGCGCCGCATCATCGGGACGCTGCGACCCATCGGCGAGGGAACGTACCCGACGACGAGGATCCAGGAAGTGCTGGAGGGGAAGACCGAGCCGGGACCGTCCGCGCCGACCAAAGGCTTGTGGCTGCACCGCACGTGGCTCACTCAAGCCGACTGGGACGCCGACCATCCCGTCAGCAGCACGAGCAGCAGTGCGTAGTGGCCTTTAAAGCTCTTCGTGGCTCGCTGGTGGCTCCTCCGTGGACACTGCCTGCTCCTCGCGAGCCTTGACTTGCTCCAGGATGCGCATGATGTGGTCAAACACGATCTGTCCGATGATCTCCGGCGAGTACTTGTCCACCATGTCTTTGCGAGCCTGCCTGCCCTTGGCGATCGCTTCCTGCAGCGCACAACCATCGGATAACCCAGTCAGTCGGTCATTGACAGCAGATCCATCACAACAATCGCCTCCACTGACCTCTGGGTGGCTCCGCACGCGTTGCAGCAGCTCCTGCAAGTGCTCCACCGACGGGTCCGCCCACATGTGTCCTCGAAACGCCCCCTCCGGGATCTGCCACTCTCACACAAGTGGCCACGCCGTCAGCTCCAGTATTCACTTCACCAGTTCACCTTGACCAGCAAAGCCCACCTCGACGAGTCCGTTGATCTTCAGCGGATACGAGTTGTCGTGCGTCATGTACTCGGTCGTGCCGCTCCAGAACGTGGCGATGACCGGCAGCGCCATGGCCATGGCCTCGACGTGCGGGCGGCCCCAGCCCTCGCCTCGAGACGGGAGCACGAACGCGCTAGCCGCCTTGTACAGCGCCGGCATGGCTTCCTGCGGGACGTGCGGCGGCAGCACGTGCAGCCTCGGTAGTTGGCTAAGCGGCTTGCCCACTGCCTCGAGCGTGAAGTCCTCGATGATGTCCAGGAAGTCGCGCGCCGACTCGGACGCGACGTGGTACGCATTGGTTAGCAGCACGAGCACGACGTCGTCGGTGAGAGCGAACGCCTGGAAGTACGCCTTGAGCAGCACGCGCCAGGCCTTGCGCTCCTCCCACTTGAAGACGGAGAGGAAGACGGTCGTCTTGTCCGTCAAGCCGCACGCGCACTCGCTTTCGAAGTCGTACGGCGCGTCCACGCGTTCAGGGTCGAAGAAGTGCACGTCCACGGCCTCTGGGACGATCTTGATGGCCTCCTCGCGCACTCCACCGGCGGCAAACACGTTCTCCTGGAACCTGCAAGGCGGGTACAACCACACCATCTTCAGCGACCTTGAGGGCGAGAGGTACAGGGCAGACGGACGCACTTGGTGGGCACCCAGATCTCGTCCAGCTGGTTCATGCGGTCGGCCCAGCCCGCTGGCACGCGGTCCGTCTCGAACATGGTGCGGCCTACAGTGAAGCGAGCGTCTTCTGGGGGACAGCGGGACGTGTGGTAGCGCGGAGGGTGCCACGCGCCAGGCTCCGAGTGGCACACGGCCAGCGCGATCGTCCGGCCCTTGAGGCGCCAGTGGAAGTCGCGCTCCTCGATCCAGTGCTGTCGACGTGAGCATAGAGAGCGTCAGAGAGATGAGAAGGTCACTGGCGTGCGCCTGTTGTTACCTGCTCCAGTATCTCGCGCGTCTCCTCTGGCATGTCGCGGAGGAAGCTCGGGTTGATGGCGTCTCCGTGCTGCGTCACCATGAGCGAGAACGGGTGCTGCTCCCGTTCGTCGCTCGCGTCGTGGAAGGAGGACGAGGAGAAGGCGCCGTACTTGCTGGAGTCGTCTGCAGGTTCGGCTTCATGCTGGTGCTCCTCGCTGTCGCTGTCGCTGTCGTCGTCTTCCGGCCGCGAGTGACGCAAGACACTCGAGATGGCTGTCACGAACGAATGCGCCTCGCTGCAGTAGCCGCCGCCGCTCAGGAACGGCGCGTACCAGAGCACTACAGGCAGTGATGGGACCGCCGCAACGTCCTCTACCGCCCTGATAGTCGCCATTAGCGCGAGTACCGCGCAGACGCCCGCCAGCGGCCGCCGCATCCCGTGCATGTGCGGCATATTCGCTGGGCAGTTGAAGGCGATCCGAGAATCAATCCACGAGTTCGTTCGAGGGCCGATTTGCACCGTCCACGGCACACTCAGTCTGTGCACGTAGCGTTTTTGTGGTGTGCACCACACCGAGAAAGTTGCCACTGTATCCAGTATTGCTGCATGTGGCATGGCATGAGTTCAACCGGTTGGGTTGATGTTATTCATCCTCATGTGGCCACTAGCTTCCCTGCCTGCCGAACAATGCGCAGCGCTCTCACTAGTGTGCAGGCGCGCGCTTCTCGCTTTCCCCTGGGTCATAACCTAGGACGCGTACTGCTTGGTCCAGTCCTCGGCCGTCTTGTTGAACTCGTCGCGGCTCTCGCGCAGCTGCTTGGCGATCTCGGGCTCGAGCGGGTTGTCCGCGTCCGGCTGCTCCAGGATCTGCTTGATGGCAGTCAGGCAGTGCAGCACGTTGAGCGTCGGGCCCCAGTTCTGTGTCCGGACGACACACACGCACTCGTTAGTTAGTCGCGACTCGTGAGCTGCTGTGGCGCAAAGCCGCCCGACGCACCTCGTTGATGATGTCGGCGCAGATCTCGCCCGACTGCGACTTGACGTTCGGGTGGTACACGCGCGTCAAAAAGCGGACCTGCAGTGCGGCATAAGGTCCAATTTAGCGCCGTGAAGTGCGCGGCAGTCCAAGCTGGAAGCATACGCACCTTGGGGGCCTTGAACGGGTACTCTGTCGGGAACTGCAGGTCGATGCTGAAGACGCCGCCGGCGTACGGCGAGCCTTCCTGCAGCGCGCATTCGTCAGTCGCTCGCCCTCCCACTCCTACCGCCGACCGACCGCACTATGAGAGGACATACCGGCCCGGCGACCATCGCGTTCCAGTGCATCAGGTCGTCGTCCACGCACCCGACGGTGCACCAGTCGGGCGAGTTCTTCTCGAACTCGTTCAGCTCCTGCGCGCGTCCACCACCACCGATCATCAGGCTCGACACCTTCAGCATACAGACGATCATACACTCGCGCGCGTACCTTGGTCAGGCGGCGCGCCATCCTGTCGTCTCGCGTAGCTTCGCTCTTGTGCTTCTGCTTGTCCTTGTTGTCTGCTTCTGAAACTGATCCAAAAACGGATCGGCGCGACTACCTGCACAACTTGATGTCCTGTGAGACTGTGCGGAATCCATTCATGCCGGTTGATCGTTTCTCACGGTGCTTTCTTTTCAGGAGGGGTGTCAGGTCCCCGTGAACCGGTTCAGCTTGTATCTGAAAAATCAAACAATGTCTTTCATCAAATATATAATATTCAAGGGTGTTCTGCAAGTTAAAAACATTAAATTCCTTCATCTAAATATAATGAAGTAGACGCACATATTGATAATTCAAGGTCATTGAAGCGGCATCATGTGAATCGGCGCACGGCAACAGGCGACAAGCTTCCTGGCGCTCTGCCTCGGCGGCACGCCCGTTCTCCGGTGCAGATGCAGGACGCGATGGCGGCGCCGCGCTCGTACTCTCTCCGCGGGCGCGGCGGCGTCGGCTCCAAACCGCCGCCACGACGCGTCTCAGCACCTGCCTCCTCGTCAGGCAAAACACTCGCGGACGCCTTCAAGCAGCACGGACCCAGACTGTGTGACGGCTCGCGACTCAACGCCGTCGGCAAGGGTCTCGACGCCATCGGCAGTGTGCCACCCGCACTCGCGACCAGCGTGTCGGCGCTGTACCTGAGTCAGAACCGCCTGCGAACTCTCTCTGGTGTCGAGCAGTTCCAGTGCGTCCGCCTGCTCTCAGTCGGCGGCAATGCACTCGCTCGCTTCGAGGAACTGGGTCGCTTGGCGACACTGCGGCACCTACGCAGCCTCAATCTGGCCGGCAACCCGCTGTGTAGCCAACCCAACTACCGCCTCCGCGTCCTCGACCAGCTGCGCAATCTCCAAGTGCTAGACGCCGTCGACATGACCACTTCAGAGCGCGAGGCTGCGCCAGCCGTCGCAGCGCAGGACCGCGCGCTACGGACAACCCTTGTCAGGAACCACGTGGCCATCCACAAGCTGCAGCGCGCGGCGCAGCTCATCCAGGTACACGGAGATCTACATGCGTTTGTATTTGCTGGCGGACAACGCGGCAGGTTCGACCGTGTGTCTGGTCCGCATGACGTGGCAGTCGACGTTGACCGGTTCATGCGGCTCTGGGACGTGGAAAAAGCCTTCTCGGCGCAGGCTCACGTGGTGCTGGAGCAGCAGATGCTGGCGATCGTCGAGAGGACATACAAGGAGCAGTCGGAGCACCCGAAGAACCGAGCCAAGGACTTCCTGGCAGGGTTAGCAGGCGCCAAGCCACCGCCAACGACGGTCCAAGTGAATGGAGCACCAGTGGAGCTGCAGCGCCAGTGCGCAGCGTGGAGCGAGGCGTACGGGAGCGTCATTTCGCTGCAGCAACAGACGATCGCCAGCCTCCAGGGCGACTGCGAGCGCCGCAACCGAGACGCAGTGGAGCGCATGAAGCAGTTGCTGCTCGCCGACGCAGCAGAAAGAGTGGCGATTGGACGAACTGTCAGCCGCATGAGCGTCTCTGAGGTCAAGAAGGAGCCGACCCCGACCGCGCGGCTGACTGACAGCAACTCGCGACTCGATGGACAGCGTAAAGCGCCAGCATCGGCGCAGCTACGGCTTCCTCCGCAACAGCAAGACCCAGACACGATCCAGCACGAGCCACCTATAACAGTGGAGAGCGGTGAAGCGCGATCAAATACAGCAGGGCTATCGATGGAGCCTGGGCGAAGAGCGGCAGGCAAGCGCGGTCGGTCAGTTCGGAGTGGAGAATTCACGAACCGAACGCTCGGCGAAGCCATCCATCGGTTTGCGCTCCGAGAGTCGACGCAGCTGGCGTCAAAAGGCACCAGCACGGTGACGGCCGTGCCATCACAACGCCAGCCAACGACACAGGTTGTCACTGCTCTCGAGTACCAGACGTCGAAGTCGAAGCTCGCTGCGAGTCCAAGGAAGAGCAGCGTCGGTGCACTGCAGCCATGTGGGAAGCAGCTGGAGGTACCGACCTCGATGACAATGTACCCCGTCTACTCCACTCGTCGAAGAGAGAGCCACACCAGCACGTACGACGGCGAGGGATCGTCGAGGTTTGACGACGAGTCGGATGCGGTGAGCGTGGCCACAACAAGCGACAACGCATCGTTCCTCGGGGCTCCAGGCGACGTGAGCCGCAGACAGAGCAGGTCTCCACCTCCGAGATACAGCCGCCAATCAGTCTCAAGGGATGCTCGTCGAGCTCGACCAAGTCACGATTTATCCCGCTTCGAGGATGAAGAGAAGGCGAGTGAGCCAGCTACAGCACCACCACCACCACCACCTCCACCTACGAGTCCCGAGCCAATCACAAGCACTCGGTTGCAAGAGCTCGAGCAGCGCGAAGAGAAGTACATCAAGGCGCTAATGGAGTCCGAGCAGCGCGAGCTCGAGCTGCGCAACGGTGTCTGCTCGCTCCAGAAGAAGCTCACGTACTACCAGCGCTCGTTCCTCCAGGACATGGCAGAACGACAGAAGATCAAACAGGAGGTCGAGGCTCGCGTCATGACAGTCGCAGCACCCAAGGTTCTCAAGCGGTTCTTCTCGCGCTGGGTCCGGTTCTACGGCTGGACACTCCAGGTCCACTTTATCCGCCGCAAACGAGCGTTCATTGTGCAGTACGACCTCTTCTGGCGGTGGAGGAGGGCGATCTGGAGGAAGCAGCAAGTGCGTGAGCTGTCCCGAAGGAGGTGCAAGCGCGAACTCTGGTTGCTGTTCGGCGAGTGGGCGAATGCCTCGCGCTTGTCGGTGATCGCGAGTCGATCAAGAGCCAAACAAGCGCGGCGGCTTCTAACTCACGTGGTCGGCTTGTGGCGGAACGCGGTGGCGGTGAGCAAGTTCATGCAGCGGAAGAACGACCAATCGCGGCAGACGCAGGCTCAACACGTCGTTCAATGGTGTTGGAGCGAGTGGAAGCGCATGGTTCAGCAGAAGCGGAAGCTGTCGGAGCTGCGACGTCTGCGATTACGAGAGACCTCGCGTTCCACGCAGCGGCTGTCGTTGTGGAAGTGGAGAGTGTTCGTGCTCACAGTTGCGCGTCCGATACAAGCCCGAGTGGACGAGCTACTGACTCGGCGAGTGACACGAGCTCGTTCGCTGTACTTCCAAGCGTGGCAGAGAGTTGGGAGAGCTTCAAAGCTGCAGCGGTCGTGTCTGACTCGTCGAGCTTGGCACCGATGGACAGCGAGCTACCTACAGACCAAACGGACTCGAGAAGTCGCGATCAACCTCGACCGTGGCATACTAAAGCAGCACTTTCAAGCGTGGAGAAGCACGGCAGTCGACGCGCTGACGTCTCGGCGTGCGCTGGCGCTGGCCAAGCGGTACGTCAACCAGCGGCGGATGCGGAAGCTCTGGCTGCACTGGAAGTTCTTCTCCATCACGAGGAGGAAGTACCGGCAAGGGTCGACCAAAGCTCTCAAGCACTACTTTATGAAGCTGCTTCGACGGTCGTGGAGAGGGTGGAGGGACGAGACGAGCGACAACCTGCAGACCCTCAAGCGGTCCAAGGCCCGCACCTTACGGCAGCACTTTGAGGCCTTCACCGAGGGCACCCGACGAGTCAAGAGAGAGCGTTTCCAGCGGCGGATGGCGGCCCATACAGTCAAACGTCGGCGTTTGAAGCAAGCCGCACAGTGTGTATCTGCTTGGCGCCAGTGTGTGACGAAACGGAAGTGGGCGAAGCAAAGCGGGAACTTGCTGCGGCATCACAAGGATCGGCTAGCACTCGGCTTCGCTTGGCGGGCTTGGAGGTCTGCTCGAGTCCTGCTGTTGATGTCACAGACTCAAGAGCTGCGGGAGGCGAATGACAAGCTCGTGGACGAGAAGAACGGGCTTGAAGCGGACCTGATGGTCGCGGACGACAAGATCCTGTCAGTTGAAGGCGCGAAGGAAGCCCTTGCGATGCAGTGCAAGGACCAAGCGAGGCGGTTGGAGGAGATGGAAAAGAGCATGAGCGACACCAAGGAGCAGGGCGAGCAGCAACGAAACGAACAACTGAAGGCGATCGCCAGTCTGGAGACGCGCTACCGTGAGTGGGAACATCGGTGCTCCCTTGAAGCGGACAAGCAGCAAGGGGCAGCGACACAGTACCAAGCAATGGAGAAGCAGAAGCGCGAGCTACAAGATCGCATCGTGGACCTGGAGCGTACGCTCGCTACTGAGCAGACAGCGAGGACGCTGGTGGACGATGAACGCGATCAGCTTCGCGATGAAATGGACGGGATGAAGCAGGTGTTCGCTACAGAGATGATCGCTGAGGTCGAGAAGCGCAAGGCGCTCGACCAGGAACTGGGCAGTCTCCGCTTGCAGCTTGCTCAGGAGCAAAAGGAGCGAGAGGAGACGGCCAACCGGCTGCAAGAGCACGAGCACCGCATCGCCACGACGTGTGAGGCGATCAACCAGCAGGAGGACGAGCACGAGCGCGACAAGATGCGACTACGCTACGAGTTCGCGCAGCTGGAGGCCAAGTGGCGAGAAGAACTCGCGCGCACTTCCGAGCTGCAGCGACTGCTGATGGAGAAGAACGAGCTAATACGAGCGTTGCAGACCGAGTCAAGGAGCAGCAGCGAACCGGTTGATGTGGCAGCTGATCCTGACAACGGCAACCCGATGGCAGGCGCGAGAAGAGAGGGTACGGAGCGGCGGCTAGTGCTGTCACAAGGGCAGCTCGCTCCCCCGCCAGTCGACTTCCTGCTGAAAGAGATCAACAACAGCCCGTTGCTGAAGCCGAACGAGACGGAAACTGTGTACCAGGATCGCGGCCATCGACACGATCTAATGAGAGAGCGGGGTTCAGAGTCAAGGAAGCGATTGCAGCCGCCGCTCCACCCTCGCACCCAGTCTACACACAACAGCAGCCAAACAACGCGAGCGGCAGAACTGGTGGCGCTGGAACAGGAGCGACTGATCGATGCGCAAACCAGCAAGGTCCACGACGACATTCGACTGTTACAAGAGCGCATCACTAAGCGACTGGAGCAGGGTGCGCTGTCCGTGTCCAAGCTCATGGCGTGCCGTCAGTCAGTGCAGCACTTAGAGCCCGGCAAAGTGTCGCTGTCCAGCTCGTGCACCTCGCTGTCTGAAGATGAGAGCAGCTCTTCAGCCGAGAGCACGTCGAGCTTGTTGAGAACGAAGATTCACAGCGTGAGGAAGAAGACAAAGGCGACTGGAGCGTCGTCGCATCGATCGGTTAGTGGCGTCGTGACCAAGTCTTCCAGCACTCTGCTGCGGCGCTCTGGTCGCGAGAACACTGGCGAGTTGGCGAACGCAGCGTCGGGTGCCAAGAGCAACGGGGCGTCGACGCGGGAGGCGAGTGCGTCACGCTCCTCACGGAGGCCATCAAGCTCCACATTGGTGGCCGCTGCTCGCAAGAAGAAGAGCGCAAAGTAGCCAGCCGTGAAGTCGAGCGCCGAGCGTATTAATACGCCACAGGGGCTATTTCAGGTCGTTGAAGCCCGTTTCAAATTCGCTCAAGGCTTCATGACATCGGAGATGCGAGCAGCCCCTGGACTCTGTGAAGGACAATGGAGGATGGCTGTTTGCCTACCGCTACCGGCGATGAAGGCGCTGTCGCGACGCCATCGCCTGTGATCCAGACCGACAGCAACTATAGCCAAGTGGCGTCCTCTGACGCGATCAACCGCTCTAGCCCGACCAGTTCACCGGCTAAATCACCGAGCTCGCCACGGAAACCAGGCGTCAACCAGCTCACCATCGGTACGTCCTTCTCTTGATAGCTTAGGCTCGACGAAATGCTAACGTGGGGATTGCCCTCGCTCAACAGACCCGACGGCAACGCTAGCTGCGATCAGCGCGCGCCTGTCGACCTACGTCCCACCAGCCGAGAGCGAGATCGCTCGGATCAAACGCCTGACGTTCGCTTCACTCGGTGGACATGGAGATCCTTCGTCCACCTCGGCGATAGAGGAGAACAATCACCTTCAGAGTCCAGCACTCGACGGTGATCAGCATCCAAGAGACTCTGATGAACATGCGGAGGCCACCAAGACTGCCAACAGCGGCGTCAACACACTGAACCGGAGCCCAAAGCGAGCCAACACGAGTGCAGACATCCTCAGCACTGCGACGAAGGGGCACACACTGGCTCCGACGCAGACTGTGGCGTCTCCAGTGCTGCACGACTCGATCATCGCCGAGGAGTGGGTGAACGTGCACCTCGAGACGTCGGGCTCCTATCTCCTGCCGACCGCCGAGCTGGACACGCTGCTCCGAGCCGCGGACGTCGCTGAAGGCCGGCGCAGCGACGACGCGATGGCCGAGGGCGAAGGCGGAGCGTTCGCCTTCCGCCGCAATGGGCCACTGGCTCGAGCAGGCATCGACCGAGCGTCTTTGTACCGCCTGGGGATGCCCAAGGAGCTCGTGGATCGGCTCTTCCGCGCGCTCTACGTGTACACGAACGGTTTCCACAGCCTCATCTCTGAGATCGCGGCGCGCTGCCCGCCGAAAGTGGAGAAGCACGTGTCGTCCAACGTGTGGCTGACGTTCCTGCTGCTGCTCGAGCAGTGCGAGGACGGCAAGTACGAGATGGCCATGCTCAAGTTCAAGCACGCGACCGAGGAGTGGCGGACGCACACCGAGGCCGAGCGTGAGGCCGAGCGCGCCGGCTTTGAGGCGCAGAAACTGTCGCTCGAGCTGCAACTGCATGCCGAGACGACGCGAAGCAGTGACAAGAGCGCCACGATCGACAAGCTGGCCCTTGACTTGGGCCTCTCGAGCCAGACGGTAGCCTGAATGCCATACCTTACGAGGATTTGACGCCGTGGGTTCTCACTCCTGCTGCTGCTGCTACAGATCGTCGAGCTGCAACGCTCGTTGGCAGCCACAAGTGAACAGGGACGACTGATGAAGCTCGAGCTCCTGGCTCGAGAGCATGCCGAGAAGCAGCTGAGCGAGGAGCTGGACGAGTCCCGCCGCGACTACGAGATCGCCAACTCGGAGCGCCTGAACGCTTTGTCGGACAAGATCGCGCTGGAGGACGATGTGCACAAGCTGCAGACGGAGGTCGAGCGACTCGAGGGCGAGAAGGCCGCGAGTGCCAAGCGTATGCACGAGACGCTCTTCATGAACCAGGCGTTGCGAGCCAACAACGAGAGTCTGAAGCAAGGCGCCGTGGTGTTGAACCTGGACAAGGACAAGCTGGTGAGCGAGAAGCAGGCGCTGATCGAGCAGCTCGAGCTCACTCGCACAATCATCGAGGAGCTGAAGGCCGAGGCCGCCAACCGCGAGCGGTCCCTAGCCGACAGTCGACGGCAGCACGACCACGCCGAGGCGAGACTGCAGACGATGAAGGAGCAGCTGGAGCTCGAGGGCGAGTCGACGGCGAGGCAGACGCAGGAGGTGGCGCGGCTAGTGGCGCTGCTGGATGAGGAGAAGGTCAAAGTGGGCGTGCTCGAGGCCAGGTGCAACCTCATGTCGGCCGAGAAGCAGAACACGGGCATGCGCGCGCAGGACAAGCTGCGCATCGAGCGGCTGCTGAACCAGAAGCTGGACCTGGACAACACGGTGGAAGCCATGAAGGCTGAGCGTGCCAAGGACCAGGAGCAGATCTGGAACTTGCGCACGTCTCTCGAGGCGCTCGACTCGGAGATGCAGCACTCGAAGCGCGTCTTCTCGGCCGGGCAGCAGGCCTTCTTGCACTCGGAGCGAGCATGCGAGCAGCTGCGACACCAGCTTCAGGACGTCGAGAAGAACTTCGAGAAGGCCACCAAGAAGTACGTCTTCTTGTAATTGGGGGTCGAGTTCTCTCTGTCCGCCACTCTAACGCTCGCTTTGGACAGTCTGGGATCGTTGCGGGAGCGCTTCAAGCTGTTTGAGGAGAGCTCGAAGGAGCAGATCACGAAGCTCGAGGTCGAGCTCAAGGTCACAAGTGCTCAGCTCCGAGAGGTGTCGTACGTGAACCGCGACAACGCTGCGCAGTTTGTGGAGCAGCACAAGTCGCTGGAAGCTGCGACGAAGGAGGCCAAGAGTCTCCGGACGAGGCTCGAGGCGAGCGAGAGCGAGCTTGGAGCGGCCAAGGCGGAGAAGGAGGACATGCAGCGCGACAAGAAGCAGCGCGAGCTGCAGAGCTCGACGTCCAAGACGGCCTTCATGAGCTTCATCGGCGCGGTGCAGCACATGCTCGCGCTGGTCAAGATCGACGAGTTCCCGCTGGACGAAGCGCTTCGCGAGCTTTTGCGGCTGATCAAGGACACATTCGGGGAGGAATTGGGGATTGACCGGTTGCTGGACCATGAGGACGAGCCGGAAGAGTTCGAGGAGGAGCTGGACGAGGACGACGAGCGGGAGGAGCGCGACCGGAGGCGGAGACGGAGGAGAGCCATCGTCCCCGAGCCTGGAGATGAAGATGAAGAGCTGGGCGATGGCGGCACGGATGAGGACTCGGCCGAGCGTCGACGACGGACGCAAGTCACGCGCATGTCCCGGTTCCGCAAGAGCAAGCTCGACACGATGGTCAAGAAGCTGCAGAGGGAGGTGGCGCTCAAGGCGGAGCTCATCGCGAGTCTGCAGGGCGTCGTGTGCGACCAGACGGACCAGCTGCACACCCGCGAGACAGTGATCGCGCGTCTTGAAGCCCGACTCGCGCTGTTCGTGGACCAGAAGGGCATGCTGAGTGCTGACGCTGAGGCCACGTGGCTCGCGCTCAAGGACGCGCGCGAAGCCGGCCAGAGAGCTGACGAGGCCTGTGAAGAGGCTCGCATCGCGCTCGCGCTCGAGAGCAACCGTGCGTTCCGCATGCAGCTGGCGCTCGAGACGACGAGGCGCGAATACGACCGACAGTGCCACGCGCATGAAGACCTGATGGCGAGGATGTGGCTCGCGTACGAGCACCAGCTGTACATGCTGTCGCTTCGCCGCGATGAAGGAGTTCAGGCGACTGTACCGATGTGCGAACTGCAGACGCAGACGCTTGTGCCGCAGCGGAACCCGGCGATGGACCGGCCGCGGATCACGCCCAAGATCATGCCAGCCTTGGACCCGGCGAGCGGGAGCATCATCGACGAGATCAACAAGGCCACGCGAGTTTTGCTGCCTGGTGTGGCGCAAGACATTGACGCTGTGGACGTGATGGAGCACGTTGGACGGGGACAAGTGTCCAGTGCGAGGTATGGGAGGTACAGGCAGCGGAACCAGCGAGGCCAGTCGCCACGAGCTGCTGCTGGGAGAGGCAAGCGCCTCGGACCGAGCGAGATGCTGCCCAACGTGCAGCCGCCGGCGCAGATCATTCGACACGTGAACGAGTTCGGCACCCGGCAGGACATTCTCGTGTCGCCGGTGTACCCTCCGTACTTCCCAGGCGACGGTCGTGGACTGGCACCGGCGAAGCCACCGCGCAAGCCTGCGGGGTCTCCTCGACGTGCGAAAGGGCCTCGTCATCGCACCGGCGAGGGTTTTCCTCGAACTGCGGGTGACCGCGGCGATAGTTACGGGGAAGAAGAAGGCTACGACGATGACCAGTTCTGCCAGCAAGGACTGCTTCAAGCGGGGATGGATGTGCTGCGCAACGGGACGCGGAGCCCACGAAGACGGCAACGCCAGCATCGACGAGGGCCACGATACGATGGAGAAGGCGACGACTTTGGCAGCGACGGCGACTACGGTGAGAGTCCCGACGACGGCGACGACATCGAGGGAGATCAGCAAGTAAAGAGTGCGTTGCGGAGTCCAAGCAAGCTGGAGGCAGCTGTGCGTGCCCAGCGCGAGCGAGATGCAGCCGAGTCGCTATCCCCACGTCATCGCCGCCGGTTTGCCCCTAGCGGCGACAAGCACGACGAGGTGCGACCATCGAGGAAGCTCGACTCGTGGTCGGATGCCGGCTCGGACTACGACAACGAGGTGGACGAGGAGATGCTCGCGGACACGGAGCGCTCGCCCTTCGTGCCGGCGGTGCTGTACCCGCTGCTCCAACGCCCACATCAGCACTCGACGGCTGCCTTATCCCGCGCACAAAGCGACACGGAGCGGCTTACAGACATGAAGAGCGCGTCCAGGTGACGCGATAGTGAAGTGGTTGCAGTGGGCAGCTCCGATAAAGGATGGCTACATTTCGTGTGATGGTCCACCCATGACCGTTGTCACGTCGAGAATCATGACTTTTGATTTAGTACATTATACCAATGATAGTTTATTCTCCGTTTTCAGTCTATGTGATACTCATAAAATATCCGAGATTATTCGATATATTTCGGTAGTTATAAGTGGATAAGCATCACTCTTCGAAATGATATTGGGTTGAATGTTTGAGGTTATTCAAAGAAAGAGAGTGTCGAAATTGCGTCGACAGTGCGGCAGACGAGCCGGTTTCTCCGCAGCACCACGTGAAAAGCCAGCCAACAAACTGCCACGCCAGCAACAAGATCGACAGGCGCCAAAGCAGCGGAAAGGCCGCGCCGCCCACCCTTTCCTCTTATTCCCCACATAGAGGACAAGGCCTAGTAGTATCAGACAGACAGCAGCATGGCGACGTCCGGGTCGGGGCCCGGGTCGGCGATGGAGGTGCTGGCGGCGTGCTCGCTGCGCGACTCGGCCGCGAGCTGCTACACGGCGTCGTGGTACTTGGTGTGGGACCAGGTGCGCTACTGGCTGCTCATCCAGCTGCCGGTCGTGGCGCTCGCTGTCGGCTTCGAGTGGCTCGAGGTCGCCAGCTACCGCTACATCGAGCGCCTGCGCGCGCTCTGCGACTCGCCGCTCACCAACGTCGCGGTACGTAAGCGGTCGTACTCTCTAGCTGATGAGGAGGACTCCCGCGGGCGCGGCTTACGGCCTGTGGCGCGACAGAACTCGCTGCTGCAGATCATAACGAGCATCTACATCTGCGTCGCCTGGGGTACGTCTGCTCTCCGCGCTCGTCCGCTCACAATCGACCGCTAATGTTGTAAACCCGCGGTGGTGTGGGGGGGGCAGTGGTGAGAGGCGGCGCGCTGGCGGTCTTCCTGTCCTCCTGGTCGGTCGAGTCGGCCTTTCTCATCGCCACGGCCGTCGGGTACGGGATCCGATGGCTCGCCGCCAAGAACAAGTACGTGCTGAGCTTTCTCCTGGGCTGTTGGGTCTTTATGAGACGCACTGACCGCTCTGAGTGGCAGGCTCAAGTTCACGCTGGCGCTGCACAGCCTGTTCGACTTGCTGTCGCTCGTGTCGCACTTTGTCATCTCCTTCCAGACGTACGCGGTCGACAACCAGTACAAGCGGTCGTGGCTGGACCTCGGCTTCCTGCGCTCGTACGTCGGCTACGTGGTCGTGGACAACCTGTTCCAGCAGTACAAGAGCAAGACCTTCTTCTCGCAGGTGCTCATGGTCATCTTCAAGGCGATCTGCCTCGTCTTCTTCGCCGCTTGCGTGCTCTTCTCGCTCGAGCGCCTCGGCGAGCTCCCGTACACCAACAGCTTCCTTCTCCACGTGTACAAGTGCAGCACCGAAGACGGCAGCGACTACATCCTGTCCAAGTCCAAGGACGGCACGGACGACTTCCCGGACTGCTCCGAGACCTGGAGCTTCTTCTCGTCCATCTACTTCATGTTCGTGACCGTCTCGACCGTCGGCTACGGCGACTTCACGCCCAAGACGGTGCTGGGCCAGCTCATGGTCTGCGTAATCATCGTGTTCGGCATCTACACGTTCGCGAACGAGTCGGCAGCCTTCATGAACCTGTTCGCGGAGCACCGAGGGACGCAGCTGAAGTACAGCTGCTCGCGCAACGCCTCGCACGTCATCGTGACGGGAAATCCTTCGGCGGCGCAAGCGAAAGACTTCATTCGCGAGTTCTTCCATCCGGATCACGAGGTCGCGTCCGAGCCATCCGTCAAGACTGGAAGTAGTGGCAGGTCGACAAGAATGGATGCAGACATTGAACGATCGACAAGCGACGATCTATCACCAAGTGAGCGCAGTGGAACCGCCCAGCATGCTGTGGACCAGTCGTTGCGATTGGTGGAAGTGAGCGCAGCAGTTCTTGAAGAAGGCACATCAGCAGACAAGTCCGAGCACTCGGCGTCCGAGTGGATGCGTCGACGTGGGGCTCAGCACGTCAAGGAGATGCACATCGTGATGCTGATGCAGTTCGACTCGGACGGCAGTGCGCCATTGTTCCAAGACGAAGTGATGGACTTTGTCAACCAGAACCCGCGGTACCAGAAGCGCGTGTTCCTCATCCACGGCTCGCCGCTCGACACGAAAGATCTCCGGAACGCGAAGCTGGACAGGGCACTGGCAGTCTTCTTCCTCCCCAACAAGTTCTCCAACGACGCCAACAAGGAAGACGCGGCGACCGTGCTGCGGGTGCTCTCTGTCACGCAGCAAAAGCAAGACTTCACGCAGCTGTTCGCCATGCTCGTCAACTCGGAGAACCGGATGCTGCTGGAGGCCACAGGGATGAACAGCGAGAACCTCGTCTGTGCGGATGAGCTGCGCCTTGGGCTCATGGGCTTGAGTTGTCGCTGTCCTGGACTGTCGACACTGGTGTCCAACCTCGTTTCCAGTCGCAGTGCGGAGACTCCGACCGCTCCCTCTGACCAAGAGGGCTCGAGCAAACCATGGATCACCGAGTACATCTCCGGTGCTGCGAACGAGATCTACTCGTGCCAGCTCGCGCCTCACTTCCACGGCCTCAACTTCACCCAAGCAACTCTTCGCGTCCACAAACAGTCGAACGGACTCGTGCTCCTGATCGCGATCGAAGCAGAAGGGGAGATCTTCTTCAACCCAGGCCGCTGGCACCGCATCATGCCGCACTGCAAGGCTTACTTCATCGCGGAGTCCATCAGTGCGCTGGACGGGTTTGCTGATGCGTCCGCGTTCTCTTTTGGCGATGACTTCCAGACTTTTACTGGCGCGGTGTCACTACTTCGAGGGCGAGGCAACCTACTCCACCGCGCTCGCCGCGCACAGCACACGGTCGAGCGCCGCATTCCGCAGTCCGTCCGCGACTACATCGTGCGATGCGGGACAAATGCCGGGACGTTCATGCCGCCTAACGCGCCGTCGCCTGCGTTGCTGGCGCATGGAGGGCACATCGTGGTCTGCAGCAACATTGCGTCGGAAGGTGGCGGACAACGGTCAGTGTCGAAGCTGGTGAACTTCCTGCGTCCACTGCGCGCTCCTCATGTGGAGAGAGTCGTTCCGGTTGTCCTCGTGGACGAGGACAAGTTCGACGGCGTCTCGTGGCTTCGACTAAGAGAGTTTGGAGAGGTATACCAAGTCCAAGGATCCCCGCAGAAGCACCACGTGCTGGCTGCTGCCGGCGTGTACACGGCGTCGGCGATCGTGGTGCTCGCGCAGGGCACCGAGTCCGGGTACGACGACTCGAAGGCCATCTTCAACGCCATCCTAGTCAACTCTGCGCTGCAGCAAAACCGGATCTTCACCATCATTGAGCTGCGAGACGTGCACAACAACAAGTTCCTGGACCCCGTGTCGAGCTTCCGGTCGTTCCGTGGCGGCTTGACAGACGACAATCTCGACGACCCGTACCGGCAAGAGTACTTCTACGAGGACGGACCGAATACACCAAGCACTGCAAGGCGCCGAAGCTCTCAAGCGGGGAGGGATCACCGAGCGTCTTCGTCGCTGAGAAGGCAGACGTGGCTGCAGAAGAATGCTGCGATGGCGAGACGCGTGTGCAGCTCCGCGCGGAGCTTCTTCCTCGGCGGGCTGTTCACTGCCGCACAGCAAGTGAGCGCGTTCGGCGCGAACCCGTACGGCAGCAATGACGACGAGTCGATGCTCACGAGCGAAGAGAACTATACGTTCTTCCAGGAGCGCTTCATGTGCGGCGCGCTGTTCCCGTCCACGGTCGCGGACGACCTGCTCATCCAGAGCTACTTCAACCCGTCGCTCAACCGGTTCGTGCGCAAGACGTTGGACGGCAAGAGCTGCTTCATGCTGTACGACCTGCCCAAGGGCCTGCGGCGACACGGACTGACCTACGGCGAGGTGTTCCGCCACATGGCGTCGGGCGTCGCGCACGCGCTGCCGATCGCGCTGCTGCGCGCCAAGGGTGGGCCCGTCGGCGCGCCATACTCGTTTGTGTACACGTGTCCGCCGTCGAGCACGACCGTGTACCCGGACGACAAGGTGTTCGTCATCATTGACGTGCAGGCGCTGCACCGCGTGGCCAACACGCTGCAGCGCCGCTTCCGCAGCCGCAAGGGCGTCACACCCGGCCAGTCGTCGCTGTCCAAAGCGGTTGAGGCCGTCCAGTCGCCCAAGCTCATGTAGACGGCAGTGGGAAGCAAGTTGTATAGTTACGCCAAGTACAGCTAGCGGTGTGTTCCTTGCTGCTGCTCACTTGCCCTCACGACGCAGGTCGTCGATCCGGTCGCGGAGCTGCGCCGCCTGGCCGCGCTGGAGGTTCTCGGGGCGCATGTCCTCGATGGTGCCGCGGATCTGCACGGCGCGGCTCTGCTTCTGCTTCTCGAAGCGCTCGGCCAGGTCCGGGATGACGAACCAGTCCTTGACACTGCGCGGCACGGCGTCCCACATGCCGCTGCCGTAGAGCCCCCACTTGCGCGTGACGTCATCGCCGAGCTCGGGCCGCGACATCTTGATGGACGTCTCGGCGAACTGCTGCGGGTGCTCGAAGCGCAGGTACGCCAGCAGCGAGACGCCCGCGAGCGTCATGCCCGTCACGCCCGACAGGAACAGCGCCTGCAGGTTCATGCGCGGCGGCGGCGCCATGATTAGTCAGTCGGATTGTGTGTGTGAGGCATAGAGAGAATCATGATGTGGTACACACTATTGTCGTGTGGTATACACAAGATGTCGACGACCACGAGTGTCTCACGTCAGAGGTGAGTAATGCGCGCATAGGCGAGATTTGACGAATAAGAATGCAGGAATGGTGTCCCTCGCTGACGACTGGACCAAATGGCGCCGGCCGTTACGGTTCAGCTCGGCTCTTGTAGACAGATTTTCTTACCATCCTCCCTCTACAAGAGCGCTTACTCCACCTCTGCGCGCGTTTGACGGTGGCTGAGCTGAGTGAACAGCAAGGTTGCCGCACCGGGGGTCACACCCTCGCTTCCACCATCATCAACGACTGGACCACACTCCTAATTTGCAACCGCTCGTCGCGTGGTGGTATGCAGCATACAAACGCCCAGAGAGTCTCTTCGTCGCTCTAATTTTTTTCCTTCCCCGGCGCTTTTTCCGCCCTTTCCAAGCTTATTTGTCGCCTTGTGTTTTCTGAAGAGAAAGCGCGCCGTCGAAGGAGGACTAAGCGAGCGGCCGGCCGGGACGCCAGACGACGACTAGCGCGCGTGTGAGTCGCCACTCCACGCCCCTCGCGGCGGCCTCCGGACCGTCCAACCCTCATCAGAAAGCGTAGCGCCAGCGGACAGCCATGGGCGCCGAGCTGAGTCGTCAAAGCGTCGTCGAGAGCGGCGTCAGACTGCCGCCAAAGGCCGGCGGCGGAATGCGGCGCGTCGGCAGCAGCAGCGCGCTGGACGCAGCGCGGAAGAAGCCGGTGAGCGACATGCCGACGTCGGCGTCCACCACGTCGCTGGCGACCATGGCGCCGCCGCCGCTTGGCGGGTACGCGAGCTTCTCGGACATGAAGAGCTCGGCCAGCGACCCGTCCACGTCGGTCGCGTCCACGCCGCGCGACGCCCGCGGGTCGGTCAACAGCACAAGCAGCGCCGGCAGCAAGGGCGGCAAGCTCTTTGGCTCGATCCGCCTCTCGCGCAACAGCCGCGGCGTGAACTTAGCCGACTCGCAGAGCAGCAGCGCAGGCGGTGGGGGCCTCGCCTCGGCCGAAGACCACGTCGTCGAGTCGCTCGACCTCCCCATGGTCGAATGGGAGGGATACGTCACCAAGCGCGGACACCTCGTGCGCAACTGGAAGATGCGCTTCTTCACGCTCGAGGGCAACCTCGTCTCATGTATGTGGTGCTATTGCGTTTCATGAGGGCCAAGGTCAGTCGTTTAACTTGTTCGGGGCGGCGTTGCTCGGGGTGGTGACCGCAGACTACGAGAGCAAGGTGGACGCGCGCAACCGCAGCCACCTCAAGGGCCGAGTGCACGTGGCGTCCGTCAAAATGGACCGCGTCGCCAAGACGGGCCACGGCTTTGACTTTTCGTTCGAGACGATCGAGGGAAAGGTCTTCCACTGCTCGGTGCCCACGCAGTTCGACCAGCTCTCGTGGATCTACTTCCTTGAGGTGCGGACTGGTCCGTTGCTGGCGTCGAGAGCGGCATTGTATTGACAATCGTGGCGTGCCCAGGCCGGCGTCGACTGCGCCAACATGCACAAGAACAGCAAGCCGATCTACAACAACTACCGCCACGGCGCGCTGCCCGACATGCACACGGAGAAGGCGTACGACGTGTACCGGCGCGCGCTGAGCGGCGAGCCCAACATGATCACGGAGTTCCTCGCGTACTTCAACAAGGGTATGGGCCGCAATGATTGGATGGGTGCGGATCACTTATCTGATTCGCAATGTTACATTGTGAATGTCAAACAGACCTCGTGTTCACGTCGGGGTACCCGAAGAGCACGCCGTTCGGCGGCGACTACTTTGGTCGCGAGGGCTTCATGGTCTTCCTCGGGTCGTTCCAGAGCAACGTGGACATTGTCGAGATGACGGTCATCGACACGGTGGTCGACGCGGACGGCAGGGCGATCACAGTCAAGGGGACGGAGACACTCAAGAGCAAGCACAACGGCACGGTCATCGTGCAGCCGTGGACGCACCGCATCCGCTTCGGCCCGCACGGCCGCGTGCTGCGTCTGCGCGTCGACGTGGACCTGAAGAACGTGAACGGCAGCTGGAAGAACTTCGTGGCCAAAAACCCGTACCCGGAAATGGCGGACGCGGCCGTGCGCTCGAACCGGTCGCTCAGCATATCGATGAAGGACTTCACGGTGTACAATGTGATCGGCAAGGGCGGCTTCGGCACGGTTGTGAACGCCGTCAAGAAGAGCGACGGACAGATCTACGCGCTCAAGATCCTCGAGAAGGGCAAGATGACCAAGTACGACGTTGAGAGCTCGTTCACCGAGATGCGCGTCGCGCAGAACATCCACCACCCGTTCATCGCCGGCCTGCGCATCGCCTTCCAGAGCCGCACGAAGCTCTTTCTCGGCATGAACTACTACGCCGGCGGCGACCTCTTCCACCACATGAGCAAGGGATCCAGCTGCAGAATACCCGCGGACCGCGCGCACTTCTACACGGCCGAGCTCGTGCTGGCGATCCACCATCTCCACCAGAACGACATCCTGTACAGGTATGACCATGTCGTCGTACCATGGCGATGGATACATGTGACTGACCAATGTGCGCTCCCAACAGAGATATCAAGCCGGAGAACGTCATGATCGACGGCGACGGACACATTGCGCTGGTGGACTTTGGTCTGGCCAAGCTGCACGTCTCGGAGTTCAAGGGCGCCAAGACCATGGCGGGCTCTCCGCAGTACACGGCGCCCGAGCTGCTGCTGCCCAAGGCCAAGCGCTCGTACGGCAAGGCCGCCGACTGGTGGAGCCTCGGCATCCTGCTGTACGAGATGAGCGTCGGCAAGTCGCCGTTTTACGACAACAACATCGACAAGATGTACAAGAAGATCCAGAACGACCCGCTCACGTTCCCGGTCAAGCCCGAGCTCCCGGAGAACCTCAAGGACCTGCTGAGGGCGGTACGCGACGTTCATCGCCTTGTTGTCAAGGGGTAAGCAGGTGTCCTGATGTCTTTGGCTCTGTTTTGATCCACCATAGTTCCTGCAAAAGGACCCGACGAAGCGACTCGGCTGCAACATCAGCGACATCGTGACGCACCCGTTCTTCGGCGATATTGACTGGGACTTGCTGCTCAAGAAGAAGATCACGCCTCCTTGGAAGCCGAAGCTCGTACGTTGCTGCTCGTAGCCTGAGCACCCGAGTTCGCGACTCATCCTGCTTTCCATATCCACGAACAGGACTCGCCGCTCGATGTCGAGTACGTGGACGCCGAGTTCACGGAGCTGGACGTGCAGACAGAGGTGCAGTCGCCAACGGAGAAGTCTGCCGCCAAGTCGAAGGGCTTCCTCTCGCTCGTGTCGAGCCGGAACGGCCGCAAGCTCACGCCTCCGGTGCAGGACCCGACGTTCAAGGACTTCACCTACTTCTGCGAGGACCCGGACGCGCTCGTGGAAGTGACCAACCTCGTCTCGGAGCTGCGGCCGCCGCCGCCTCCACCGAGCGAGGACGACTCGGAGGACTTTGACGACGACGAGGCGTCGGCCCCGCTCCCAACCGAGTACACCGGCACGCCGCTGGCTTCGTTCGTGGACAACGGACACTTGAACGTGACGCCCATGTCGCCCAAGAGCTTCCACGAGGACCTGAAGAAGCTGGAAGCCACGATGGCCGAGCAGTTCGAGCGCGTCGAGTTCACCATTTCGCGCGAACGCCCGCCGCGGCTGCAGCAGCAGCAGGCGAGCTCGAGCTCGGACGAGGTCGACGAGAGCTCGGCCGAGCGCGTCCACGTGGAGAAGTACATCATCTCGCCGTCGGCGGCTCCGCAGACGCCAGCAGCAGCGGCGGGACCCACGTCGTCCGACTCTAGCGCGAGTCGAAGTCAGGACTCGCGCGGCAAGTCGTCGGCGAGTTCCTCGGCCGACGACGGGCCGCTGACGATGGACTGACACCTGCCCAGAAGAACGCGGGGCAACGTGAAATTACAAGGCAAGAGGTAGGGGGCGGCAAGGACAGAAGCGGTCTGGGAGGTCGAAGGGAGCAGTGTGAATGGGACGGGAAGCTAGGGACCGAGCTCTCGACTCCCGACTTTGGCCGCGGTGCACGCGAAGGGGGCTTCTTAGAAGGCAGAAGTTGTCAACACGAAGGAAATTCGGAAACCGATGCGCTCGCATCTTGGTTTGCTTGTCAATCAACTGAGGTCGTCTTCACCTCCGCCGTTGTCCGTCGCGTTGGGGATGCCGAGCAGCAGTCGCCCGATGACTGAGAAGCCGCCGGTCGAGTACAGCCGCATGAGCGTCCACGCGGCCGCCAACAGCATGACCGACCGCGTAGTCGACGACGAAGACGAAGAGGAAGAGGACGAGGTCTTGGACCCCTCGTGGCTGCTGCCGTCGAGCTTGGAGAACAGCACTTGCCTCGCCGTCTCGAAGAACTGCTCGCGGTCGTCGATCTTGTGGTAGTCGATGCCCTCGGCGCGCAGCAGGTCGGCGATCTCGGCGTTCGACATGGACCGCAGCACGGCCTCGACCGACTCGCGGTCGCCATTGTCGGCGGCTTGAGACGACGAACTACCCGAATTGCCAGCCTTCGAGCTGCGTCCTTTACCAGTCCGCTCCTCCTCCTGCATGTCGTGCAGCATCTGCTGCACGTTCGGGTCCGTCATGTCGATCCTGTTCACAGCCGTCAGTGAGTCGACCGTGCAACTCCGAAGTCTCGAGCACTCGCACTCACCCATTCTCCTTGGCGTCGCGGATCATCTCGGGCGTCGGGTGGAAGAAGTCGACGCACTTGAGCCGCCGCGCCTGCGCCAGCTTGGCCTGCGCGAGTCGATGGCGGATCTCGGCCGCGTGCTCCGGTTGTTCCTTGCGCTCGAACATGTGAGCGAGTCGCTCGGCGTCTTCAATCTCACGCGCAGCTTTGGTCTCCATGTCCTCCCCCTCCACTTCCCCGCTGGCCTCGGCCTCGACGTTGTAGACGCTCCCGCGCTCGAACATGCCGCTGAACGTCTGCTTGTCGAGCGTCCGCTGGCGTACACGCTGCTGCTTGAGCTCTCGCAGCAGCTTGCAGACCTCGCGGTTGTGTGGATCAACATCAAACGCTCGCTGCAGGTCGTGGATGGCGCGGTCGAACTCGAGAGCACCCGACGACGGCGGCGTGATGAGAGCCTGCGCTCTCCTATAGACGTCAACCATCAACATATCCCGTTACTATCGATGGGGTGGCGTCTTCCAGGCGTGTAGACTCACCGATAGAGCGCCTTGACGCAGGTCGGGGAGAGCTCGAGCGCGTCGTCGCACGCGCGGATGCACACGGTGAACTCCCGCAGCTTGAGCTTGGCCGCTGTGGTCGGAAGAGAAGCGATCAGTCAATTAACTCCAGCGCTAGACGACGAGGCGCTCGATCAACAACGTACCAGCGATGTTGAGATAGCAGGAGAGTTTGAGCGCTTGGAGCTTCTTCTGGTCGCCGTCGACGTCCTCGTGCTCCTCTTTGTGGTCGCTACACGAGTAGTCGGAGACACGCAGGTCGACGTCCTCGATGCCCTTCTTCTTCCAGCCGGCGTCCGTGTTGACCACGAACTTGAAGACCGCGAGTGCCTTCTCGTACTCGGCCACTGCTTCTTCCAGCTCATCCACCGCGAACTTGGCGTTGCCGCTCGCCTTCATGTCTTGAGCGGCGCGTAGACGGTCGGGGAACGGCAGTTCGCGGACTGAGAGCACCGACTCCTGCATGAAGAGCGAGTGCTGGAAGTACTGCGGCCACGAGTCGAACACGGTGCGCAGCTGCGCCTGCTGCGCGCCTTTGAGCTTGACGGCCTTGCCCATGAGGTCCGCGAACGGGTTGCCACCCGCGAGGTCCATCATTGGCGGCCGGTTCAATGTAGTGGTCGATGGAGAGAGCGATCTCGAGTCCGAGAGAAGGAGAGCGAGGCAGTGGCGGGCGTCTGGCTGGGTGGGGATGGATCGCCGCAGCTTCGAGAAGAAGCCACGGGCAGTGCTCACACGAGTAACAGCCGCAGCGCCAACGCATGGGAAAAGGTTCCGGCGGACTGCTATTTTTGGTGGCGGCATGCGACTGCTTCTCCTTCACGGCTGTCTGTCCCTCGGTTTGTGTGAACGCCGAGCGACTGACGTGGTCGATTGCTATCCAGCGACAGCTCAGCTCCACGAGAGACTATCCACGCCATCCATGACAGTACAGTCGACCGTGTTGGTCGCTCGACGACGTCCGAGCCACCTGCCGATCGTCTATCAGCGATCGACCATGCGTTGCCTTCAGTGCGTCGTCCACCTGCTGCCCTTGAACCCGAGCCCACATGTGGTGGCGGTGTAACTCACCTCGGCACCTCCTTCAACCTCGATGGTCGGCCGTGGGTCGGCAACGGGCTCCTTTGCCGTACGACCAGGTCGTGAGACACCAAGAGGCATTGATGCCGAGCGACCACAGCAGGATGGATGAAGACTCGCTTGCAGTGGGCCGCTACTCAGATGGCGAGCGACCACAGAGGCACCAGCGAGCGAGGGCAGTTCAACTCGAGCGCCTGGCACTGCCTCGGAACAACGCGAGTCACCTCATTCCTCAACTCGCCGGCAAACCAGCGAGCTCTCCGGCCCCATCAGCCCCACGGTCGACTCCTGTCCACTCCAGAACGATGAAGACGTGGGCTTCTGCTCTAGCGGTGGCGCTACTGAGCACGAGTGCTCAAGCCCATGCCCAAGATGCCAGTCAACGCGTGGACGCGATGCTGGCCGGCATGTCCCTGGACGCCATGCTCGGCCAGATGACGCAGCTGGACGTGAGCGCAGTGCTGCACAAGGACGGCTCGCTCAACGAGACGGCGGCGCGCGAGCACGCGCGGCTCGGCGTCGGCTCGTACCTCAACACTCCGAGCTTCGACTCGGCGGGCAGCTCGAGCGTCGCACCGCCGATGTCAGCGACCCAGTGGCGAGTGATCCTCGACGGCCTGCAGCGTGTCTTCGTCAACGAGAGCGGCGGCATCCCCGTGCTCTATGGCCTCGACTCGGTGCACGGCGCCAACTACGTGCGCGACGCCGTGTCGTTCGGCCAGCAGCTGAACGCGGCCGCGTCCTTCAACGCCTCGCTAGTGGCCGAGGTCGGCGCCATCACGGCGAGGGACACGCTGGCTGCTGGCATCCCGTGGGTCTTTGCTCCGATCCTCGACATCTCACAGAATCCGTTGTGGTCCCGCACGTACGAGACGTTCGGCGAGGACCCGCACTTGGCGTCCGCCATGGCAGATGCGGCCATTCGCGGTCTCCAGCGAGAGAACTCGACCGCCGCGTGCATGAAGCACCTGATCGGCTACTCGAAGACGCCGACGGGCCACGACCGCGACGGCGTCACGCTGTCGGACTACGACCTGCTCAACTACTTCGCACCGTCCTTCCTGGCCGCTATTCGAGCCGGCGTCAAGTCCGGTATGGAGACGTACGCGTCCGTCAATGGCGTGCCTGTCGTGGCCAACTCGCGCTTGCTGGAGCAGCTCGTGCGCCACGACATGGGCTTTGACGGCCTGCTAGTGACGGACTGGGCCGAGATCAACAACCTGCACGACTGGCACCGCGTCGCAAAGTCCAAACAGGACGCCGTGCACATGACGCTGCAGCGCACGACGCTCGACATGACCATGGAGCCGCACGACGCCGCCGGGTTCCTCAAGTCTGCCAAGGCGGCAGTCGCTCGCTCGCCTGAACTACTGCCTCGTATCCGGGAGTCAGCGTGGCGTATACTCCAGCTCAAGATGGACCTCGGGCTGTTCGACACGCCCGTTCCAGGAGCAGTGCACGTCCACGAGGTTGGACAGACCAGCGACCGTGATGTGGCGCTCGACCTCGCGCGTGAGTCCATCGTCCTGGTCAAGAACGACAATGGAGTGCTGCCGCTGCCCAAGACTTCCTCCAAGGTCCTGCTAACTGGCCACGCGGCGGACAGCATCGGACTGCTCTGTGGTGGCTGGACGGTGCGCTGGCAAGGCGTGTCGACGCTTGCAGACGCCGTGCTCTTCCCCAAGGGCGTCACGATCAAGAGCGGCATCACGAACGTCCTTGGAGGTGGCAGATCTGTCAAGTTCACCAATGCGCTGCACACCAACGGTTCGTACTCCCGAGAGGAACTCGAAGCCGTCAAGGCGAGCGCTCGGCATGCTGAGTACACCATCGTCGCGATCGGAGAGGACTCGTACGCTGAGAAGCCCGGAGACATCAACGACTTGGACCTGCCACTCGGACAAGTCGAGTATGTTCGAGAGCTCGCGAGCACAGGCACCAAGATCGTGCTGGTGCTCGTTCAAGGCCGTCCTCGACTGCTCCAGGGCATCGCTGACGTCGCTTCGGCCGTGGTGTACGCCATGCTGCCAGGTGAGGTCGGCGGCCAGGCGATCGCCGAGATCCTCTTTGGAGACGTCAACCCGAGCGGTCGACTCCCAATCACGTACCCCAAGGACGCGGCGAACGTCGCCATCCCATACAACCACCGTGTGACGACGCGCTGTGCCGACGGGCCTTGTCCGGTGCAGTGGCCATTCGGTCACGGACTCAGCTACACTTCGTTCAAGTACGACGGGCTCAAGCTTGAATCCTCGAAGATCGGGGCTAGCGGCGCGCAGCGAGTGACGATCAACGTGCGCAACACTGGCAGTGTGGCGGGGCAGGACACGGTGCTGCTGTTCCTCGTCCAGCCGTTCCGCGAGCTCGCCGTGCCCGAGGTCAAGATGCTCAAGAAGTTCCGCAAGCTGGCGCTGCAGCCTGGAGAGCAGGCGACCGTCACGTTTGAGCTGACGGCGGACGACTGGGGCGTCTACGACCCGCAGATCGGCAGCGGCTTCCACCGCGTCGTCGAGCAGGGCGACTACGTTGTCGCCATCGGCGCCGACACGGACTGCGACGTGTACGCGGCTGAAGGGAAGGGGACGCCGCCGGTTGTCAGTGAAGACGCCGGTGTCGTGGTGGCACCGACGTCGACGCCGTCCTCTCGACTCCGCAACCCGCACCTGTGCGCGCGGTTCACGATCACGGACAGTATGCGTTAGACTCGGTTGTGCTCCAGATCAATGGCAGCTTCACGTCACTTGAGGTCATGTTGGTTGGTTTAGTAGCTCGCATTACTCAGCACGTCGCTGCTAACAGGCACTGACCGTCCCAGCGCGTCTTGAAGTACCCGTTGAGCCGTCGGCCTTGCTCCCGCAGCTCTCGCCACTCGGCCTTAACGCTCAGCGAGAGCGACGGGAACAGGTCGTGCGCCATGTCGTGATCCGTTTCGATGTTGTAAAGCGCCACGGCGCTCGACGCGGCGTCGTACTGCAGCCGCTCGCTGCCGCGCACCACCGACATCTTGCGCGACGGGTTGTTGCTGTACACGACGCGCGGTTTGGGTGACTGGTTCCGGCGCTTGAGCGAGCGGCCGACGCCGTCCTGGACGAATCCGCCGTCAGGGACGCCCACAATGTCAGCCAAAGTGTTGAGCAGGTCGTACTGCTCGGCCACGTCTGTGACCATCAGGCCCGCGCTGTCTCCCAGTCTCCCCTCGGCTACGATCAGACCTGCAACGCGAGTCGCCGACACCTCGCGGGATTCTGGCACGTCGAGTCCTCGCTCCGGTCCTTGTCCATGGTCTCCAACGACGACGACGATCGTGTCGTTCAGCACGCCCTCGGCCTCCATGCGGTCGAGGAACTTGCCGAGCGCTATGTCCGTGAAATAGCGCATCTCGAGGTAGTTCTTGACCTCGTCCGCGTACTCTAGCCCGTCGTAGAGCTCGGAGAAGTCGGGCTTGGCCATGTGCTCGTACCACAGCGGCCGGTCTCGGAACGGCGTGTGGCTCGAGATCGTGTAGTGGTTGATGAACACTGGCTGCTTGGGCTGTCCATTCTTGACTCTTACTCGCTGAGCCGCCGTCTCGTTCAGTAGCAAGTTGCCGAGCACATCGAGCGCCACGTCGTCATGGACGCCCCAGTGACGCATGGCTCGCGCCTTGCCGCCCTTACTAGCGAGCTTCCAGTCGTCTGGCGAGATGCCGAGCTCCGTCTCTGCCAGCTCGCGGAACTCGTCGTTGCCCAGCACCTCGTCGAAGCCGTGGAGCCCAAAGAACGAGTCCCAGCCGTCGTAATCGAGGATGCAGCCTGTCGTGAACTTGGTGGCGTACCCTTTGGCTGTGAAGAGCTGCGGCATACCCGAGAGCTCGACGTCCGCGCGGCCGCCAGTCGTGCCAGAGTCCGAGACGCTGTCGAACGGCAACTGACCGAAGAGAATGCTCTCGACCGACCGGCTTGTGCGCCAGCTCGACCAGAGGTTGTGGAACGCGACGCCGCGCTTGGCCCACCGGTCGAACGCCGGCGTGACCGTCACGTTCTGCTCCTCGAGCAAGTACGTGTTGTTCGCGACCAGATACTGCGAGTCGTGGTACCGGAACGACTCGACCACGAGCACCAGCACGTTGGGCAGGTCGCTTGGGTCCACGGTCACGTTGAACGCCAGGTCGCCGCGAAATCCGAGCGTCGTGCGAAACAGCGACGCGTTGTGAACGAGTCGGTACTGCTCCGTGTCCGAGTCCAGGTAGGTCGCAGCAGAGGCGATCGAGCCGTCCACCGTACTCGGGAGAAGACTGGCGTCCAGGAACACACCAAAGAGCTCGTTCAGCGTCGTGTTGAGCGCCACGTTGGCCACTAAAGCCGAGAGTGAGTGGCTTGAGATTGAGATGACCACGACTGGGATCACCACCAGGAAGCACGTTGAACAGAGCAGGTAGAGGCTGACGTGCCGCCAGTTGATGCCGTCCCAGTCGAGCTTCAGGCGTCTCACAACGCTCAGCACTCGCTCCTTCCGACTATCGCTGGCTTCGTTCAGCACTGGCACGTCCACCGTCTCGAAGACATCCCGAGGAGTGACCATCGCCGCAAACCCGCCGTCTCCTTTCTCCATCCGCTCCTGATGCTCGCTGTCCGAGTCTCCCGCCGTCAAGCAACTCGACTTGTTCGCATCTTGGTCTTGAGGTGTCTTCGGGGTCGGCAACGCGTCTGAGGCGGTCCTACGCCCTCGGACCACCAAGGCGAACGGGTTCCAGGCGAACAGGTCGAGCCAAAGCGCGCCGACGCCGGCAAATAGGACGCCGATCACCAGTGTAACAGCAATGGTTGCGTAGCCTTCTCGCAGCTCTTCGGGTGAGATGGCGACTGCGGACGCCGTGTCCTTCTCGTTCAGCGCCATCGCGACCAGATTGAAGGTGAAGCGGAACTGGCGAAGTCGGACCAGCAGCATGTCGGCGGCAAATGGCGCCGCGAACACGAGGAAGAGCAGCAGGTAGCAGACGAATCGCAGCAACTTGGTCAGCACGATACGCCGCGCAGTACCTAGTGATAGTAACCGTAGTGCCGCGTCCGTGAGCCATAGGGAGAAGACGAAGTACGTGGCGCAGACGAAGTCTTCGAGCACTCCGAACGCGATCACTGCGGTCTTGATACTGGTCGAATGCGCGTCATCGTCGTCGCCGTACATGGCGATCAGTGCGTCGAGTCCGATGCATCTGTCTACGAGGAAGAAGAGCTGCAGGACCGAGTAGGCGATCGCCCAGTGGACCCACGGCTTGGCGCCTAGCAACAGCGAGACGGAGGTGTAGCCCTCTGCGACCTGCCGCTTCATTGCTGCTGCTGCTCTGTAGACTCCCGAGGCCGAGAGTGAGCGACTTGGTGAGTCGCAAAGTGATCAGACACAGCGTGACGAGAGCCCATTTCGGGCTCGATGGGCGAAACTAACGTCGCCAGTGCGCGGAAGTCCCCGAGAAATCACCTTGTGGCAAGTGGTCGGGGCTCAGTGGGGAGGTTCCGCGCGCGGCGCTGGCCAATTAGATGCGGCGACCGTCGCGCGATGGTTGCGCGGCCAGAAAGGGAGCCGCTGAGCTACTCGATGCTTGCAGCGTTGCAGTGTTTTGCTGTTCGGACACTACGCCGTGTTGTGCACGGAGACGCTCTGGATTCCGTCTCATGGCGCGAATGAAATGCAGGACAGGGATTTACCAGGTGTGCCTAGCCTCGAACGACGTGCTAGTCCTGCTGGACAGGTCGCTGGCAGGTAGCTGCTGTGTCCGCCCGCCCTTGTCGGGGGCTCTTCGTCCCGCCCTCTCTCGGTCAACAGCATCGACGGATCGCCCGCCAACCCGCGCACCGCACATGAACTGTCGACGAATTGAACTTCAACTGATGTCCTGTGCCTGCCGATTGGTGCCATGAGATGTACCTCGGAACGCCTCCTGCCACCGTCTGATCCTTGTAACGGGATTACTGCGCGGCGTCGTCACGATCCAGACTAATGGTACAGTCTAGATCGTTGTCACGCCGTCGTCTGCATCAGGAAACCGCTTCACCTCCAGCAGCTTGGGAGTCCAAGTGCGACCGCCAGGCGCGCCTCTTCCGCGCGTCATCGCTTCCAGGCCGCACTTTCTCGGCTGCACCTTCCGTTCCTTGCAGTCTCTGCCCCTTTGTCTTGCGTCGTTGCGTCTTTTCTCAGCGACGCAGGGTGGGTGGGTGTTGGTTGCCTTTTGCGCGGATAAGAAGAAAGGGCGTCGGCAGTTCGAGAAGAGACGCGTGGTGAGCGGGCATGGCGGACGCCATGGCAGTGGTGACGCCTGGCGCCGAGGTGGCGGTGGAGGCGCTGCATACAGGCCCTGGACTGGCGGCGGCGGCGGGCTTCTCCGAGGCGGACGAGCTGCCGGAGCGCTCGTTCTTCCCGCGCGAGTTCGTCGGCCAGTACAAGCGGCAGATCACCGAGCTGGTCGCGCGCATGGAACGCCTGGTGGAAGAGGTCGACAACTTTGAAGTCGAGAGCGAGGCCGAGCCCGCCACCGAGTGGGACGGCGTGCGTCTTGCCGCGCTATCGAGGGAGACCGTCTGGCACAATCTATCGGCGCTGCACGACTGCGGAGCGCTGCTGCGAGATGTCACGCACGTCTTCCAGCACAAGATCAGGGTGAGAAAGGCGTCGATTGTGGCTGCTGTATCGCGCAATTTGACTGACTGAGGGTTGCTTTCGACTGCAGGAGAGCATGGACATGGTGGAGACGCACCCGGCGTTGGAGCGCACCGTGTCCAACTCGTCCATTCCGGTATCAGAGTACAGCTCGGACGGGGTGGATGAGACCGACGAGGACGAGCTGCCGGAAGGGTTCCAGGACGTAGTGCCCGTGAAGAGCAAGAAGGAGGCGATCGCGCTCAACAACGACGTCACCGGCCGCGTGCAGGTGAGCGAGTCGCTCTGTGTGGACACTACTACAACTGATTATGCTGACGGATGGTGCGACGGCGATTGCAGTCTGCGATCGGCAGCGAGCAAGAGTTTGAAAAGTTCAAGATGCACGCACTGGACTTTGGGACGGGCAAGGAGAGCGCTGAGGAGTTCTACGGCTACCTGCACCAGCAGATCGGCTCGCCTGATCTCGACGCGATCGTTGTCGACTTCGCGCGGTTGCTGCCACTGCCAGCGCTTCGCATCCCGCTGCTCAAGGTCCACTACACGCGTCTGGAGCGCGAACGCGCGCAGGAGCACCCGAGTCTGGCCGGCTTCCGGAACAAGAGCTACAGCTCAGCTGGACGCCCGAGAGACTCTTCCTGTACGCTCACCCGCTCTTTGATTGATGGCGTACGATGTTCAAGAGACCGCTGACGTGGATGTTTGTGTGGTGGCGTGTGCTTCAGTGAGCTCCGACGCTGGCTACGACACCGACGAAGAGGACATCGACGGCTACCCGTCAACGGTACGTGGTCATGGCTACAAGACGGACTCGGGATGGTATTACAGGGAACTCATCACAAATGGAATCGCAGGTACGCCTCCCGACGATCAACCACCTCGTGTTTGTCATTCACGGCATCGGTCAGCACATCGACTTCCGCGAGGGCGAGCTCAAGTCGTGGAATGGCGAGACGGGCATGGAGGGCGGCAACCACGCGTTCAGAGACCTGTTTCGAGTCATGCTGGAGACGACATTCCGCGACGTCCCGCTCGCTTTGGAGATGCAGTCGATCGAGTGGCACGAAGACCTGCACGAGCCGACTGGTGTGGACAACGTCTTTGACCTGATCTCGCCGGAGGGATCGTCAGTGTACGTTCCCCATTGGTGAGGCGCAAGCTGTGAGAGCGGAAGCTGTTATCTCACCTGCTACCTGTGTGTGTTTCTCCAGCATTCGAGAATTCAGCAAGGAGACGTTGATGGACATCATGTACTATTTATCGCCTCGCTACGGGCAGCTCATCGTCGACACGGTCACCCAGCAGCTCAACGAAAAGTATCACGTCTTCATGGAGGAGCACCCCGGTAAGTGGTCGCTTGTTTGGTTCTTTACCACTATCCTATGATTCCTTCCTGTCAATGAGAATTCAATACTCACGAACCCACCTCCTTTTTTGTGTCGTCGGTGCTCAGGTTGGAACGGCAAAGTGTCGATATTCGCTCACTCACTTGGGTCGCTCATCGCGTACGACTTGCTCACCCACTCTCCCGGCGAGATCGGCCACAACGGCATCCGCTTCCCGGGCCTCGAGTTCGAAGTCGACATCTTCTTCGGTGTCGGGTACGTGTTCGGTTTTCACTCGCTCTCGTTACGCAAGCACCTCAACCGACTGACCGCTTTTGGTCGTGCTGCTTGCCTCCAGATCTCCTGTTCCAGTCATGATCCTTGGGCGAGGCGATCTCAACTTCGAGGAGGGCAACTTCATTCCAGGAATCAAGATGCCTCGGTGCCGTCGGTACTACAACCTCCTCCATCCGATCGACCCAATCGCGTACCGAGTGGAGCCGTTGATGAAGCAAGAGATGCATGACAAGGACCCCGTCCAGCTCATCCAGGTGCGTGTACAAACCTCCCACGATCCTTTTTCGATCGCTCTGCTAACAACTGCGGCGACGGAGTGAGCAGGCGCACACGGTACGAGGCCATACTTTCGGCCAGATCCAAGAGATGTGGGAAGCGCTGAACGGCCCTGTTCACGGGTTCGCATACCGCCACGACTACGTGCTGAAGCGCCGGAAGCGCGAGCAGGGCATGATGGAGATCGCGTTTGCGTCGGCATCTCATTCTTCCTACTGGATGAGTGACGACGTGGTGCTGTTCACGCTGATGCAGCTCTGCCAACCGGTCGTCGACCTGCTGCACCAGTATATGAGCGCGCGGCTTCCGCTGCCGACGCTCATGCGAAACATCGTCGAGCTGAAGCCGCACACGCGCGTCCTGCTGTCGGCCACTGCTCTCGTCCGAGACCGCTGCACGGGGCTGTCGCGCGAGCAGATCGTCCTTATCGACCGCGAACGGTTGTTCTTCCTCCCGCGGCTTAGCGAGGTAGCGTGTCGACGCAAGTGGCGAGTACAGCTGACGCCGGGGACGCGGGCCGTGTATGGCGAGGACTCGTTCACGCTCAAAGTTGTGCCTGGGGAGAAGCGTGCTCCGTCGTCGAGCTCGGGCTCGGGCTCGTTCACCTCTGCGCGTGCGCCACCGCTGCCATCGACTCCGCAACAAGAGTTCTACATCCTGAAGGCTCCTACGACTCCGATTCGAGACGAGTGGATGCGGGCGATCAACGACGCAGTGGTGCGACTAGAAGAGGAGCAGATGCGGGGGGTGCCTTCGCCTGGGAGGCTTCGGTACGTTTGCTGCTGCTGTATTCACAACTGTGGCTCGTCGGCAGTCGATCTGACACTACGCTGCTCGGCGAATGATTCAGTGACAGCAGTAACTTTGTCGAAGTCCCTGCTGGTCGCAGCATCGACTACTTCAACGCGGTCAAGGCAGGCTTCCTGCACGAAAAGTCTCCCAAGGGATGGATGGAAGGCTGGAGCAACCGCTGGATCGTGCTGCAGGAAGACCACTTGTCGTGCTACGAGAACTCTCCGCGCCTCGACTTCTCGGGGCAGTTCAAGCTGCGGGGCACCACTGCGTTTTGCTACGACAAGGGCTACCTGATCCGCGTCGTCTCGCGTCGAGGCACCGCCGTCGAGATGCGCGTCAAGAACCAGGACTCGTTCAACCACTGGCTCGAGGCGTTCGAGGAGATCCCATCGGTCGAGATCGTTCGCCACGAGGAGCTGCTCGAGAACAGTCCGTCTGCTGTGCTGCTCATGACTGGCAGCAGTCGTGGCAGCATGTCTGGCGGCAGCGGGAAGGTGGGCGAATGGCTGCAGACCAAGATCGAGGGCCATCAGATGGCGCTCGACGACAGCGACCTGCCGTACGCGGCATTTGTGATCCACGTGCTGTCGTCGACGTCTGGCGCGACTGTCGTCCACCGGCGCTACTCGGAGTTCGCCAAGCTGCATCGCCAGCTGCGCAAAGTGATCCCGCACGAGAAGATGCCGAGTCTGCCGGGCACGCGCATATGGAACAAGTTCGACCCGACGTACCTGAAGGACAAGGCGATCGGACTCCACGGATACCTGGCAGAGGTGGCCAAGCTCTGCGCCAACACGCGCGCTCAGCCGCAGCTGATGGAGTTCCTCGAGCTCGCTCCTCCAGCGTCGGCATCCACTGACGACACATCTTCACCAACGTCACCAGACTCGAACGGCTCGGGTAAACCCGATGAAGCAGACCCGACGGACAAGAAGACGGAGGCGAAAAGCGACAACGGGAACGTGTGAAGCGCATGATGAACGTGGCGGGCAGCTCGATGGTGCTGCCAAGCGCGTAGACAAGGTATAAATGTGCGTTTCCCTGTGATGCGCAGTTTCATCCCGTCAGTATGGACTCTATCCAAAGGTGAGAGACTGATGGCGTGTAGCGGCATGAGATCGGATCGATGCATTGCTTGTACATGGCGCGATGAGCTGTCCACTCCCACCCGCCTCTCAACGCTTGCTCTCTATCCACGACATGTAGTCGTCGATGAGCACTGGCCAGGCCTCGTTCTCGTCGTAGTTGTCGTACGAGTCCTTGACCTTGACGAAGAAGTCGAGGAGCAGGTCCCACGTGTCGCGGGTCACGCCCTTGACGGGCTTCTTCTCGGCCAAAAACCCGAGCCACTGCTCCGTGAGCTTGGGGAACCGAGGCGCGAGCAGCAGCTCCCACATGGCCGTGGCGATGTCGATGCTCAGACTCTTCTGGCCCGGCTCCTTGGAGAAGCCGAAGCAAAAGTTGTAGAACTTCTTGAAGCTCCGGTCGCTCGCCACGTCCTCGCGCAGCTGCGGCAGCTGGGCCTTGAGCTTGGCGATCGAGTCCACGTCCATGGCCTCCATGCCCTTCATCCACTCCTTGCGCGTGAACGCGCACATGTACGCCGCCTCCATCTTCCACGCGATCACGAGCACGACCACGTCCTGAGGGTCCACGCCAATGTCCTCGCAGAACTTGAGGATGCCGTCCTCGTTGATCGCATCTTCCTCGTCGTCCGGATCTGCCAGGTGGGTCGGAATGTGAGTGGGTTGATCCGTGTAACATTCACGAGTATGAGCGCTTCCGTACCGACGTAAGTGTCGAACCAGGAGCTGGCGACTTCCGGTGAGATGGTCGACACGGGGCGGGCGGCTCTGGTAGCCATGTAGACGAGTTAGTACACATCTTGATAGCATACATTCGCGTGCAACATGTGGAGCAGCTCTCACCCCGGCTTGGAGAGGCCGCCGTTCGAGAAGAACTCGTCCACGGCGCGCATCAGGTCCCAGCTGAACATTTCGAGGTACGACTTGGCCGTCGCGTCCCTGTCGACGTCGAGGCATCGCAAGTCAGGACGATGAGGGAGGGGGGAGACGCAGTCAGACGACAGACAACGTACGGCGCATTCGTGGTGCTCTTGAACGCGAGCAGCTTCTTCCGCTTGTCGGTCGACAGGCTCCGTAACTGCGTCGGCCGAGACACCAGCGGCCACTGTTAGACACAGGCATTTACCGCCGACACATAGGCAGCCAAGGCAGCCTGTTCCCACCATCCTGGCGCTCTCAGCGAGTCCTCGCCCCCTCCTCGGTCACTTGCGGGCAGATGAGTGAGTGATGTGCGTCTGGGCTTCTTCTTGCGGCGATCAGCATCGCGTGGACCACACATATTGCAGAATTCCAGGGGTTCATTTTAACTGGAGTTCTGACACTGGAAATGAAAAGGAATTTCAGAAACTGGAACTGGAACTCTTCGGTTCAACATGCCTCGTGTTGAACCGAAGAGGTGTTACATGACACGCTTCACGCACGTGGTGAGACCATGCACCATCGCCTCGCCGTCCGAGCCAAGCAGCACGTACGGCTTGGAGATCTTCTACTCGAGCGGTGAGACAGAGCGAGGGTATCGTGGTAGATCGTCGTCTTAGTCGCGTCTTAGTCGAGTGTCTTAGTCGACGGGAAAGGTGGCAGGCATCCCTGCCCCCAGTCTCGAGAGACGCCCACAGTCTGCCACGGCTCACTCGACAATCCCCCGCCGACCGCTCAAGTGCCTCAAGCCTCCTCCTCCTCGTCCACCTCGTCTCCAGCCGCTTCCATCCAAAGTCTCCAGCTCACCGAGGAAGGATGAGGCTCTTCGAGGCGATCTCGCAAGCGCTGCTCGTCTCTCGCCACGACGGAACCGCGCCGCCGCCTGCACCTGGCCGCATGCCCATCGACCACCTCGCTCAGTCGTTGCCCAGCTTCATGAAGTGGGGCAACAACCACAGCTACGACGCGCTGCTCAATCGAGACGTGGACTTGGCCTTCGCCGACTTCAAGTGGACATTGGACGCCGTGAAGAACACGCGCGCGTTCAACGCGGCCATGCAGGCCTCGCGCTTCAAGTCGCTATCTGACGCCATCGACACGGTCGTGGCCAGCTGCGGCGTCACCTCGATGTCGGGCAAGCGCTCCAACGTCACGGAGATGAGCAACATGCTCTGGCAGAACGACAGGACGCAAGAGGGGTTCCGGTTCCACGTAAGTTGGCTTGTCAGCGCGCTCTTGGGGACGAGGATTGTCTGCTGACGACTCGAGTTGATGGCGAGTAGGGCCCGTGCGAGGCGTGGATCGACAACACGCGCGTCTTCCACTCGCCCGACTGCCGCGCAGACCACGCGGACTACCCAGCGACGATCCCGATCGACTACTCGGTGTGCAAAAGCGACTGCGTCTTCAAGTTCTACTGGCTGGCGGCCGATATGCCGGAGCTGAAGGCCTACAGTGCGTCTTCTTGTACATCGGAGGTGACTTGGTTGTCGTGTTTGCATGCTCATGACTGCTTGCTGTGGCGAACTCAGAGCAATGCGTGCCGATCTCCAATCGCCCCACGGCTCTGCAACGGTCTGAGCAGGTCGCAGCGAAAGTCGAGGCGCTGAGGGACCACAAGGCAACCAACAGGACCAAGAACGGAGACACCAAGCACGACTCGAAGCCCGTCGACCAAGTCAAACGTCTCACCCGGAAGCCCCTTGACAGCTCTCTCCAGCCGACGCCTTCCTCGACCAAGATTCCCTACGACACAGTCTACGTCCACACCCACGGCGACGACGACTCAGCTGATCTGAGCGACGACAAGCATGGCGAGATGAAGTCCAACGACGAGAGGAAGTACAACCGCCATCGCTTTCAAGACGATAGTGATACGCCGCAGCCTCCAACGAACTAGTCGATGACCAACTACCTGCCATACCGGCCGATCGGAGTGCAGAATCGCCTCCGCCGTGCCAACACCGACTTCGATCGCATGGATGCCATGAAGGACGCGCGCCGAACACCGCAGCCTCCGGCTGATAACCTGGCCCCAATCCGGCACGTGTAGGCTGCTCTTCCCCGTCACTTTGACGGCCCGGACGTGATCCAACAGCCCAGCGCGGCGCAAACCAGTCCACCAGTCCACCGTTCGCTCAAGTGAGCCGCGACGACCATCTCGTCGCGGCCTGGGCGCCTTCGTTCGTCCGACCAGCATGGACCTTTTCAGCACTAGCGATTGCCCAATCCAACTCGGTTCCATCGTGCTCGCGCCTCGCTCCCTCCGCCAAGTGCTGTCGCCAAACGGCGAGCCCCTCGCCGACGCCATGTCGGGTCCCGCAAGTGTTCGACATGGGCATCTCGATTGAAGCCTGTCGGGTCATGGAAGTGGCCTCGATCAATGATGTCGTCTCCTGTGGTGGTGCTGACAAGCAGAAAGCGGATATGGCGACGTCTTCGGTAGTGGTGCCGCACTCGATGTTGACATGGCAACGCACCAATCAACCAGTTGAGTGCCGAACGCGTTCGTTCACCAAGGAGATCATGCAGCAAGCAAGCACCGATGGCATCCACCGAGAGAGCACCATGCATGCGACCAAGACGCCACCAAGAAGACGACCTCCATGTGCATATCAACCTGAAACGTGTGTGATATTGCAGAGCGCAAAGCTCTAAACGAATGGTTCTCGAAACTACAAAGCGAAAAAGCCAAAAGCCAAAAGAGAGAAGAGAAAAGAAAAGCAACAACGACGCTCACGGAAGAGCGACGTGAACGAGTGAGAGAGAGTGTGGGGGGAGGCATCAGACCCAGCGAGTGGTGCAGATGAAGCGGCCGCCGTTGCGGACGCGCGAGGTCGCCACGTGGCTGCGGCCAGCATAGCGAGGGCCGCGCTTCCAGTTGCGGCGAGAGCGCTTCGCCAGGTACCGGTGCAGCGCGCGCTTCTTCTCGGGCGTCTTGTCGCTCTTGCAGATCCAGCACGTCTTGGGGTCGTGGCGGTACTCGGGCGCCTTGACCTTCTTGTCCTGGCCGTGCTTGGGCGACATGGACTGCACGCTCGGCACGCTCGTCGCCTTGGCCGGCGTGTTGTTGTTGCCAGCCGCCGCGCTCGACAGGTCCATGCGCGGCATGTTGACGCGCGGGATCCGCGGGTCGACATCCTTGAACACCGGCCCGCGGATGCAGCTGCGAGGGTCCAGCGGAGCCATGAAGGCCCACACCGGCGCGGTCGGCACGATCGTCGAAGGCTGGAACGCGTCCTCGTCCTCCTCCTCCTCCGAATCGTCCATGTCCTCGTCCTCGCTGCCGTCCTCCGTCACAACGCACTCCTCAGCCTGCACCGCCTCAGCGTCGACCAGCGCGTCGAACTCCTTCGAGAGCTCGTTCACGTTGAGCACGTCGCTGTCCAGGCCGTCGATCCACGTGCTCGCCGCCGCCAAGTCCGCCGCCGCCAGGTCCGCCGTCGCGTCCAGCTCGTCGTCTTCATCACCCGGGAGCACAAAGTCGGCGCCGTCCGCGAGGCCCTCGAAGATGGACGTGAGGTCATCCACGTCGCGCGCCAGCTTGTCATCGTCCACCTTGTCCACGATCCCGCCGCCGTCCGCCTTGGCCAGCGCCGCAAAGTCCTTGTCCACCGACAGCTGGAACTCGTTCCACGACTTGAGGGGGTCGCGGGCCCACGCCATCGCCATCCGTTCTTCTCCTTCTCGCAGCATACTCTTGTTCGTCGTCGTCGTCGTGTCTTCTTCTTCTTCTTCTTCTTGTCTTCTTGTCTTCACTTGTTCATTTCAGGAAACCATCGTCTCTAACTCGCGCGCGCGCTACCCCGCCATCGGTTCTACCAGTCCGTTTGTGTGGTTCTTCCAAACGTTACGCTGTCATCTTCTTCTTCTCGGCCGTGCTCATGGCGAATACGGACAGAAGGAGCTCGACAGTAGCTCAAGAGATCATCTTGACCCGCGCGGAAAAAAGACACACCCGACTTAGAAAGCCATGCTTCCCTTCGTGTATGTGTGCTTCTTGCAGCTGCTTCCGGGGTGGAGGGGGGGGAGGGGGCCTCGTGCGGCGATTTGAAGAATGACCGCGACTCTCGATTGAGCGCGTGCAAACCCGTTGGTTTCCACCGGGTTTTGTAAACAAACCTGTCCTTTTTTGTGACTGCACGTGCGTCCATTGTGATGCCCACTCGCAGCAAATCGTCGAGGAGTCGCAGTGATTTCAACGGGGTATTCATTGCTGCTGCAATACCGTCAGCCAAATCAAACCAAAAATAGTGTTCGGATGGTTTCAGACTGGATTGCATAAAAGGTTGCAGGACAAGACCTTCACTCTAAGGTATTTCGCACCAGCCGTGAAAATTCATGAGATGGCCAGCGATTTTTGCGGGATTCGATCAGTTAGGCACCGTATTCCTCGAATTTACACCTGGAGTGACTATGATTAATCTGAGGTGGACCTCACGTTTGGTTTTCCTCCATCCAATCGTGTGATGTGATGGAGCCGACCAGGGGTAGGGCTGCGCTTCACCCGTGGTCGACAGAAATTGCCGCCCACCGCCCATTATTAAAATCACTTTTCCTCGTCCCGCACTTTCGTACTTAATGCACACTCTTTGGTGCTTCTCCCGCCTCTCAAAAGCGACCAACACTCCTTTCCCGCGAAAAAAGCGCTGGGTCTTTTTGAGTCACTGATCAGAGGCAAAGCACACCTTCCGACCTTCCGACCTTCCGACCGACCTTCCGCCCGCCCGCCCGCCCGCCTGCCCGCCCGCCCGACCAAGAGAGCAGCACCTCCAGGCCGCATGGAGCGGTACCAGCGCATCGAGAAGGGCGGGTCCATCGGCGAGGGCACGTACGGCGTCGTGTACAAGTCGATGGACCTGCAGACCAACACGGTCGTGGCGCTCAAGCGCATCCGGCTCGAGACCGAGGACGACGGCATCCCGAGCACGGCGCTGCGCGAGATCTCGGTCCTGCGCGAGCTCGAGCACCCCAACATCGTTCGGTATGCACTCCCCATCCCCTGCGTCTATAGTACGGCGAGCTGGCCTGACGCCGGCGACCGTCCGTCCGTATTGGCAGGCTGCTTGACTGCCTGCAGGAGGACGGCAAGCTCTTCCTCGTCTTCGAGTTCATGGACAAGGACCTCAAGCGCTTCATGGAGCACAAGCTCGGGCATCTCGAGCAGCGCCAAGTCAAGGTGAGCGTCCGTATGACTCCTCGCAATGGGGAACGCTCGCTTCACGTACTCTATGCGGACGGACTCCAGGGGTTCCTGTACCAGCTGCTCAAGGGCCTCGCCTTCTCTCACTCGCGCGGCATCATGCACCGGTGCGTCACCGCCTTCCTTCACTCGCAGCTTCACACCGTGTGCATTTACAAACTCACAGTCCCTTGTGCGTCTACGCAGCGACCTCAAGCCGCAGAACCTGCTGGTCAACATGTCCGGCAGCCTCAAGATCGCCGACTTTGGGCTCGCGCGCGCCTTCAGCATCCCCATCAAGAAGTACACGCACGAGGTGGTCACGCTCTGGTACCGCGCGCCGGAGATCCTGCTCGGCCAAGAAGTGTACTCTCCGCCCGTCGACATCTGGTCCGTCGGCGTCATCTTCGGCGAGATGCTGACCAAGAAGCCCATGTTCCCGGGCGACTCGGAGATTGACCAGCTCTACCGCATCTTCCGCGTGCTGGGCACGCCCGACGAGCGCTCGTGGCCGGGCGTCACGCAGCTGCGCGACTACGCACCGACGTTCCCCAAGTGGCGGAAGAAGGAGATGAAGGAGCTCTTCCCGCAGCTCGAGCCTGAAGGGCTGCACCTGCTCGAGGTGCGGGACTTCCTCGTCGTACTTGTCTGGGGCGTTGTGGTGTGGTTTTGACTTGGTTTGGGTATGGTTTGGTGGCAGTCGATGCTGAGCTACGACCCGGCGGCGCGCATCAGCGCCAAGGAGGCGCTGCGCCACCCGTACTTTGACGACGTCGACGCCGAGTTCATGTGAGCCGCGACTACATTGGCGGGAAGTTCAAGAAGATGATGGAGTTCCCCGCCACTCCAGCTAGATATCGTTCGTACAGCATCAGACCCAACAGAAAGTCGAGTCTGCTTCCAGCGTCAGCGTTGTCTTGTACTGGAAGTGAGTATCAGCACGAGTCGAACGGGAAGCTGTCTGCTAACGCGCGTGAACTGGAGAAGACGTCACCTGTGAAGCGATCAACAGCAGAGCATGTCAGCATCGCGCCCCAACCTGAAGCGATGACTCAACTGCAGACTTCCTGACCTTGTCGGTCGCTTCTATCGGAGAACCGGGCGGCGTCGGTGAGGTAGTCGAGCATGGCGTCCTTGACTTGGACATCGTCGTCGCCGCAGTGAGCCGCAAGCTCTCTTAGATCGGAGGTGATGTAGCTGAAGGAAGAATCGGCAGACATGCTGGTAGCATTGGCCTGATCAATGAAGACGGTCGACGCCTGCGGCGCAATCTCTTCAGTTCCAACCAGCACATTGGGCTGCGAGTGGCTGACGTGGTCGAGATCCCATCGGTCGGGCTGCGTATCGTCCAGTAAGCCTGGCTTGGCAAGTCGCCTGCGCTCTGGAAGGCGAGACGACTGGCCAAGGAGGAGCTCGACGTCGCCGATGCTCGTCAGGATGTCGTCCAGAAACTCGTTCTTGCCCAAGTCGTGACGGGCATCGAGCAGTGAACCGGGTGCTCTTAGCTGTGGTCCAACGTCGAGGTGTTGAGCGCTAGCGTTGGTGTTGGTGTCGAGGCCGTCTCCATACGTCGAGCCCGTCTTCAGACACTCCTCTCCTTCGCAAAGTGAATCGCCAACGGATCGGCCAGCAACAATCGAACCTGCTCGAGGATCTGTCAGTGGCTGAGTGTCGGTGGTAACCCTTGAGCTCTTTCCTGGGACGATCGCTCGGCTCGCACCCGACTCGACCGAGCCAAAGTGCACAGCTGGCGGTTCACGAGGCAACTCATTTGGCCCAGCCACGCCTCTGCCTTCTCCTGCTGCACCGGCACTCGCTTGTGTTGATCCTCTGGACCCACCAGCTTCCTGGTCGTGTACCCCGGACAGCATTGACTCCTGGTTCTCAAAGTCCCACGAGTGTGTGAGGTCATCAAACGTCCTCGCTGGTGACGGAGGCGTCACTACCGACGGCGACCTCACTTCCGCTCGCTTACACGCCGACAGAAGCGATAACACCTTGGTGACAGGACTCGTCGCTTGCCTCGACTTCTCCTTCCGCTGAGCACGCCGTACGGTCTCCTGCTCCGCCAGCAACAGCTTGAAGCGCTTCATCTTGTGCTCGCGACTCTGCTGCTGCTGGTGACTCAGGAACTCGATCACGACGTCCAGATCCTTTGACCGCTTCCGGAGAACGGACCCCTTGCCCTCCATGGCAAAGATGAGCATCAGAAACTTGACCACACTCGTCGTCTCGGCTTCAGCTCCGGTCTGTAGATCTCTGCTGGTCTTCTCGCTCTTGTCCAGACGGCTGCTACTCCCCCACTGTAGTGATGCCGAGCATCTAGCGAGCAGCTCGACAAACTCTGGGAAGTTGACCGCGTCTTCGCTCCGGTACGTCAAGGTCGACATACTAAACGCTTGTTCCAACTCCCGACGATGGAAAAGCTGCGGGAACACTCGCGCCTGCCTCATCAGTGTGAAGAACGTGGGTCTAGTCATGCGGTAGTGACGAGGATCGATGGTACCAACGCTCGGATGCTGGAAGGCGCCAGCTCCGCGAGCGAAGAACTGGCCGAGGATGTCCGTGTACTTGTTGATCACCGGGACGAACTTGTCAAGCGCGCGCTTCATGTTCTGTGGCATGGAGCGGGAGATCCAGTACTGGGCACTGGTAGAAGCTGCGGTTGGAGGAGCTTCTTGACTGAGGAATGACGGGAGATACACGCCAGTTAGCCACGGTAATGAAGGGTATTGCCGTTCGTCGACGCTCGAAAGCGGCTCGAAGATAGAGTGGCCAGTGCTGGTGGAGGACGCTCTTGAAGTCTTGACTGCGTCAATATATGCTGGATGGGCGGAGATTGCTTCATGCAGGAACAGCTTGAGTTGTTCTCGAGTTCTGGCAAGACTTGCCGCGAGTTCAGCTGGTGATTGAGTGGCGTCGCCATCAATTGGCGTGAAGTAGACGGCTCGGAAGACGTTCTCGAGCTCGCAAATGTAGAAATCGTTCCGTAGCAGGCGCAAGTCCCTTACCAGTTCGAAACACACGCGCCATGGGAGTTGAGCAGTAGTTTGCGGGTCTGCCAAGCTCTTGGACTCGCTGCTGGGGTGGAGTTGCTGGGCGTAGTAGCTGATGATGTCGTCGAGCGATCGTTGTGGTACGTCAGCACTGCGGCTATCAGTTGTTGTAGCTGGTGCTGATTGAGTATTAACTTGGAGTCGAGACTTGGTGCTGGACAAGCCCAAAATGTCGGACAGAGGCCGCTTCTCAGTTGACTTGGGATCGACGAGCACTCGGCGGATGGGACTTCGCGCCGACTGCTTCAGCTCGACTATAGGTCTCTTGTAGTGTTGGTCATCCGGATCGTTGGCGGTGCTCTCTTGGCACACTTCACTCGGCACCATTGGAGTGGTTTGTCGTGGTGTCTCCCTCGAGATACTGTCGGTAGTTGCGGTCGCAAGGTGTGGTAGATCTCCATACACGTCTAAATGTGCCAGGCTCTCGAGTGTCATAGGCGGAGTTGCTCCCGCATTTACTGTCGTGATGCTGGTTGGTCGTGGTGGAGACGGCGACTTGGGTGCGACGTGCTTGGCGTCCTCCATCACCACAGACTTGATCGCGAGAACGGGAGGCTGGTGCTGCTCGTGAGGCTCGCAATCTTTGTCGAAGAGCGGCAGCTCATTGATTGCTGACCCAAAGCCAGCTTCAGCATGCGCTTTTCGACGCTCAACTTCGCTGGTATCGAGCACAGCACAGGCATGCTCACTCCTCCGGCTGGAGGAAGTTGACGCTCTCGACAGCTGACCGTTGCGAGAGTCAACCCTTCGAGTGTGAGCTGGCGCATCGCGACTCAAACCGTCGAGGGGAGCGCGTGAGTCGGGTATTTGACGCTCCACAGGCTTCAAGCTTGGTGCAGCACTCCGGTACGGCTTGTCTTGGCGGTCCGATGGCAGCGTCACAACGTTCACCAACGAGATGTTCTCATTCCCGCGCGAAGATCGTGTGTGCTTGCACTTTCGATCAATCGATTCACGAGTCGCCGCGTTGAGATCAGACGGGAGCCTCTTCATCTTCGTCATCGGGAACACCACAGAGCAATTGCTTGGCCTGGCTGTGTCTTCGTCCCCACTCGCCTTGGTCTTCTTCCCTTGGCCGCTCAGTGCCGAGTACTTCACCGGTCCAAGGGGATCCACCATGAGCCGGCGAGCCTCCCTTGAGTGACGCGCAGTCCTGCGCGTGACTTCCTTGCGCGGAGCTGATTGTTCTTGTCTTGAACTGACCATCGCATGCGTAGATATCGGCTCCTGGTAGTACGACATCGTCCCGATGATACGCTTGGCGTCGTGAAGCACCTGCTCTTGTCTCGTGTGGATGCTGAGTCGCCACCAGCCTTGCAGGACCTTGCGCAGTAGCTTTACCTGGTACGTCCGCATGCATCGCACACTTGTTCGGTTCTCACTAAAGCGCCAGCGACTGAACCACCTCCTGGCGCTCCACACATTCGCGGCTTGCAGTGCTGCTAATCTGTCTTGAAGCTCGCTGTAGACTTGGAGCCTCAGACGCGAAAAGTGCTCGACGCGATGCCTTCTGTGGACAATCAGCTGCTTCCACCTCTGGATCACGGACGTCTTGAGATGGCGTCGGCGCTTCTTACGGCAGTGCCGTACTTTGAAGCTTGGAGAGTGGACGCCACTAGCGAGGATCATAGAACGCCAAGCACGGAACATGCAACGATACCGAACGAAGCTGCTCCATGCTGTCCAGCACGTGAGCGTGGCTCTCTGTCGCTGACGCTGCGTAAACGACCGGAGAATGCTCGCTTGACGCGTACCAAGGCGCCACACATGCCACAACCGGTGCACTACCGAGCTGCGAGGGTACTTGCCGTAGATGTTGTGGAAATACTCGAGCTTCCGACGGAGACTGGTCTGCTTCGAGGCGAATCGATGCCAGCAGCCAACGACACGCTGTAGAATGTGGCTCTGTCTGTGGCGGACAGCGTTGGAGAGATGTTGGCGAGAGCGGAACTCTGTCATCCAGGCTCGAAGCATTCGGGTTTGAAGCTGCAGGTTGTGTTGCCGCTCCAGTCGCTCGCGGCAAACTCGCACCCGACGAAGATACTCGGCTGTGAGCTTCGCCCAGCAGCCAAACGCTCGATGACTGGACTTGCGCTTGTGGAAGTGCATCGCTGTGAGGATGTTTGCCGCTTTCCTGGGTCGCTGGTCGAGTCGAAACTTCCAACCGATGAATGCTTGATGGCAAACTGCATCGATCCGCTGAAGCTGGAGAGTCCGCAGTTGACTGGCGAGAAGAGCGTGTCTGCGCCAAGCTCGGAGCGCTTTCCGCTGCAGTCGCTCACGGCAATACAAGCGACCACGGTTGTCTCGCTTGGTCTGAGCAACGAAGACGCCCCAGCGACGCCACGCTCTTCTCGCCGGGTTGCATACTGAGAGCGGGTATGATGGTGATCGCTTGAGACGATCGACTAGTGCTGCTCGCTGTTGCTTCGAGCGCGTCCAGCCTTCCCAGCTCGAGAAGCACCGTTTCTTCAGTCGATTCCGCTGGTTCTGCCGGATGGCAAGTGTCCGTCGCGCGTCTTGGTCGTGTGTCCTCACTGTGCCCCACCATTGCAACACGCCAACGCGAAGCAGTCGGTGCGCACGGTGTCTTGCAGCTTGATCGAGCGCGCTCTTGTGCTCGCGTCGCATGTCGACGAACGCTTTCCAGTCGCGCCACCGCGTTCGGCAGCTCTGAACTCGTCGGAGTGAGCTTGCCGCCAGGTACTTGAGGCGACGGGTGCTCTGAGTATGGTGGAACGCTAACCAATGCCTGAACGTCCAACGCATGAGCGCATCGGTGATGCAGGACTGCAGACGTCGTTGGTTCGCTTGGGTCTTGTGGAACCGCAGCCATCCCTTCGTCCAGGCAAACTTCACCAGTCGCTGCTCATGAGCTGCGCGCAGCTCGCGTATTAATCCCAATCGCTTGCGGGACAGCGCAGTCAGCTCCATCAGGCTCGAGATCGCCCTTGACAGTCGCATGGCTTCTACTGCCGCCTCCGCGGACTTGAATGATCGCTGGAGAGCAGCTTCTCGTACCCAGTGCTTGAAAACTGTCCACATATGCCTCGTACCTCGCGCGGATGTGATTTGGCTTGACAGTAGCAAGGCTTGATTCACAGCTTGCCACGCACGGAAATGATCTCCCAGCCTCTGGCGCTGCACTCGTGACCGGAGCTCGGCAGTGCGCACTCGAGTGCGGTACACTTGTCGCCACAGCGCGAAGAAGCGCTTCCGCACGACCCCAAAGCGCACGCGACACACGCACCGGCGGTCGTAACCCGACGAATAAGCGAACATTCGCCAGGTTTTGGCGATGCGGCGAAGCTTGGCGCCTTCTAGAGCGAGTCTGTACGTCTCGAGCTCACGAAGTCGCTCCATCTGCTGGTGCCGGTAGCGGATCAGGCGCTTGAAGCATCTCAAGACCAGTTGACGAGCCTGCATCGACTTGAATGCATGCGCGACCAGCTCGTTCCAGGCATCGCGAAGCCGCCGAGAGTCAGATCTGCTGCGCTGTGTGATGATTCGAAGCCTGGACAGCTTCTCTTTGCGCGTAAAGTGGCGCCAACGTCTCCAAACCCGCTGCTTGCGGCTCCGATTCGCTAGCGACCGGCCTTCGAGACGGAGAAGAGTCAGCACGCGCCGCCGCCGCGACATCCACGCTCGCCACAACTTGCACGCTCTCGCTGCTCTCCACTGGTTCAGCCGCTCTGCGCGCTCATGCTCGTACTTTTGCCAGTGAAGGAACCCGCTCCAGCGATTGATGCCGCGCTTCTTCAGACAAGCGTCCGCGAGCTGCTTCAGACCAGTCGAGCGTTGGTGCTCCACTGTGTAGCGCTTCCAGCTATCGAAACAGTCGATCGTCGTGGGGTCAAGACACCTTGGAGGCGACAGTCGAGCAGCCGGTCGCCGAGATCGAGGTCGCTGGAGGATCTCGCTGGGCCGGGAAGACGACCGTAGGCTACCGCCGCTGGTGCTGCAGCTTCTTCTGCCATTGCTTGAGCCAACCGCGCGCTTTTTCTCGCTGCAGCGGCCGCTGGAGTCGAGTGCCCAGCGCTCCAGCCGATCTGGAAGTGGGAAAGGCCGGGTCCAGTGCGACGGAGCGGGCGGCAGCGGCAGCAGCAGGACTCGCCCGCTAGTCTCTCCACCGCCCTGGTCTTCATCTTCATCTTCATCGTACATCTCCTCCTCCTCCTCACCGTCACTGCGCAGGATGCCCAGTGCACGCAGCGCCTCGAGCTGTGCTGCCACCATCTCGTCCGTCATATTCGGGACTTTCCCTATTGAAAAGTGCGGCGTCCTTTCGGACTTCAGCTCTAGTGACCAACACTCCGTGGCCGAAGAGGCTTTATAGATACGGCACTCACGGTACTCACTGCAACCAAAGTCGTCACCCCAGTGGAACTTCTTGACGCGCGGGGTGGGCATAGGAAGGATGGCGGGCGAGACGGACGTCTGGCGCGACTCGCTCGTGCGGTACCTGGGCTACGCGAACGAGGTGGGCGAGTCCTTCCGTCCAGTGGCGCCGCGCCTCGTGCTCCCGTCGTACGTGGTGGCGTTCGGCTACGTCGCGGGCGACACGCTCGACAAGGCCGTCAAGGCACACAAGCGTGCTCTGGACGCCGGAGTTCCTGCGCGGAAACGCGCCGTAGCGGTGGCGGACGCGACCGTGGACACGTTGCTGTGGCAGACCTCGGTAGGGTACTCGACTGTTGTACGGGTTCATACAAATCGCGTTGTTCTAAGTGGACGTGTGTGAACTGTTACTCCAGGCGAGCGTCGTGATCCCGGGCTTCACGATCAACCGCGTGGTACGGGAACCTTTCGCGCGGGTTGGCGTTGTGGACGTCGCGCTCACGCTCTTCCGTCCATGTGTGTAGGTGGCGCTGAGCTCGTTCCTGGTTGAGCGGACGGTCAAGAACTCGCCGGTCGTTCGTCGATGGGCTCCGACGGCGGTGGGACTGGCGGTCATCCCCTTCATCATCCACCCGATCGACGCGCTGGTGGATACGGCTATGGACCGCTCGACGCGCAAGTGGTCTGCGGGCTTGCAGAAGCGGTTCGACGCCTCGGACTGATCAAGAGTCAACCAAGCACACAGTGTATAGGCACACACGGAAAGCGAACGGTATCTAAAAGAAGCAACGCGCATACTATGGAGAGGGCAGTCTAACAGGAAGCGGGGGCAGGAGCGCACGCCTCGACGTCCGCGTCGGTGATGAGCAGCGGGATGAACTCGGCGTTGTACGGCCGGTAGTACCGGTGGCCGAGCGCGGCGAAGCAGCCGCGACTAAAGCCGCTGTGCGAAACGACGGCGACCGTCTGCTCCGAGTGGTTATAGTACACGCGGCGCAGGAAGCGCATGGCGCGCGCCGCGATCTCGTCGTTCGTCTCGCGGTGGTCCGGCTGCCACCACGTGTCTTCCTCGCTCTCGACGTGGCCGAAGTCCAGGTCCGGGTGCGCCTTTTGCTTGGGCGTGAGGAACTTGCGCCGGTCGCAGTTGACCACGCCCAGCGTCTCTCTCGCCAGCTCCACGACGCTCACGGGCACCTCCCGGAGCGCCGAGAACGCGAGCTCGTACGTCTGCAGCGTGCGGTCCAGCGGCGACACGAAGACGTGCTCGAGCTGCAGTCCGGCGCTCGTCTCCTCGCCGAGCACTGCGCGCGCCTCGGCGGCTTGCTCCCGCCCACGCTGGGTCAGCGGCGCGTCCACGTACTTGTCCAAGAACTCGAGCTCCTTTTCCCAGCGCTCCTCGCCCACGCGCTCGCGGTCCGCGTTGTGCGTCGCCTCGCCGTGGCGCAGCAGGATCACGAGCTTGAGCTTGGCGCCGTGCAGCCGCTCGAACTTGGCCATGTACTCGTACACGTCGCGCCACTCCTTGCCGCTCTGGAGCCCCATGCGCGGGGCTGGCGCACCTGTTCCATGTGCCACATGCTTCGCCTCGCCTTGTACGAAGAAGCCCGGCACGTAGCGCAGCGTCTGCGTCTCCATTGTGATGCGGGGGAAGCGATGTTGTCTCCTCAGGAAACGCTGACTCGACGCGGGCCTCAAAAATGGGGTGCGGTTTTGTGGAAGACGCATCGAGCAACATTCGAGCAACATCCATCTAGTGGGTCAAGTTCAACGGGTTGAACTGAGTTGCTTTGACTTGAGCTCGCACCACATTGGGCAAGAGTGAGTTTATGCGAACTCAACCACCGGTAGCTTATCTGCATCGACTGCTAGTTTTGGATCCACGAAAAGGTGATGTACACGACTGCTGGCTCGCCGTGCTGTTCGCTCGCTCGCCGCGACAACCACGCGGAGCCTGAACAGAGATCGTGCGTGCCGTCGTTTGCGGGCTCTTGGCGATGAGCGTGGTGCTCGAGGGTGGCGAGCCGACAGCCTTCCTGAAGTCGGCTGCTTGTCCAAGAGTCGCTAGCTGCAACAGGGGTAATCGAGCAGGCCTGCCAAGCCATGTCCGACTCGAAGCCTTTCGGCGTGTCGCCGCTGGAATCATTGAACACGCGGGTCAAGTCGTCATGCTGCAGAAGGACACGGCTGGAGCAACCATGCCCAATCGACCGCCCCGCAGCTGGGGCGTTGGCGAATTCGCTTTGCGGGCACCTCGACGGACTTCCGTCTCAAACGCATTCAGTATCAAAGTGGGAATCAAGACGAATATCTCACTGCGTGCAATACAGCCATTCCTCCCTATTTGCACACAAAGGAATATATTTAGAAAGTAAGGTATTTAGTTTTTGAATCACTTTTACTTAGTCAAATTCACAACAATCAGCGCAAGAATTATTTATGAAAGGTTATTATACCATGTGGGTGTGCAAATGGGGAGCGTTGTCTGCACTGACTGCTTGCATTCAGCGGCCATACAGCTCCGTGTGTGACCCAACAGCCAGAGATTCTCGTTTAGCGACCAGAATGAAGAGATCTCCAACCGTTTAGTGTGTCAAACAAGGGACACACACGCGTGACGAAGTCATCGATCGAATCTCCAGAGGCGTCAAACACTGGGATTAATTCGACATATTATTAGTCGAATCTTGAAGTGCTTACTAAATGCAAGTGTTTGCAACCCAGAGACGGGCCACATCCTAATCAGATGGGCATCTAAGATTCGATTGACACACCGCGAATCTGTCAATCCGAGTCACTCTTGGTGCTCTGAACGCCAATGATCCTCTTTGATGTGCATCGTCTTGCTGCGCGCATCCAAGCATTGCACTATGGGATAGGCGTCTGCAGAACTGATACTCTACCAGACTCGATACACACAGCCATCACGCTCGGAGTGCTGCTTGAATCTCATGGGGAAGGGATCTGCTGATGTGGTCCTGGTATTCCGGCTCTCTTCTTGTCCGTGTGGCCATCAAGGTCCCAGTCGTAACTCAAGAAGCCGTCAGTGTTTGCACTGGCAGCTCTCGCGGCTGTTCATTCTCCAATTCGCCGTCAAGCCCTCGGACCAAGCACCAGCTTCGCGACAGTCGAACGGAAGATGAAGATCTCGCTCGTGCTGCTGGCTATCGCCGCCTCGGTCGTGTCGCCCGTTGTGCGCGCGTCCGCCGGCTACGAGTACAAGACCGTCGACGTGGACTACGGCTTTGACGAGACCGAGGAGAGCCCTCGCAGCGTCATCATGATGATCCCGGACGGCACTGGCCCCAACATCTTCACGCTCGCGCGCACAGTGCTGGACCCGACGCTCAAGACGCGTCTGCACATCGACCCGTACCTCATGGGCACGGTGCAGACCCACTCGGCGACGTCATACATCACGGACTCGGCGTCGTCCGCGACGGCTTACGCCACTGGCTACAAGACGTACGACGAAGCCATCGGCGTGGACCACTTCAAGCAGCCGCTCGGCACGGTGCTCGAGGCCGCCAAGGCGCGCGGCATGGTCACGGGCATGGTCGTGACCAGCCGTGTGACCCACGCGACGCCCGCGAGTTTCGCGGCCCACGTCGTCCAGCGCGACGACGAGGACACGATCGCCGCGCAGTACGTGGCCAACAAGAACCTCGACTTCATGCTCGGCGGCGGGTTGCGCCACTTCAACGAGTCGCTGATTAGCGACCTCACGGGCGCCGGCTACTCGGTCGTGTACAACTACCAGGAGCTGCTGGACTACCAGACGGCCAACGAGGCCTCGGGCAACCTGCGCGTCTTCGGCTTGTTCCACAAGAGCCACATGACGTACGAGGTCGACCGCGCGCGCGAGGAGGCGGCGGACCCGAGCAACACGGACCGCGAGCCGAGCCTGCCCGAGATGGTCGACATCATCCTCGGCATCCTCAAGAACAACCCGGTGGCGCAGAAGAACGGCTACTTCGTCATGATCGAGGGCTCCCGCGTGGACCACGCCGGCCACTCGAACGACCCGGGTACCATGGCCAAGGAGGCCATCACGTTCGACGAGTCGGTCGCTGTCGTGCTCGACTTCCTGGACACGCAGCCCAACACTGGCATGCTGTCTGCTGCCGACCACGGCACGGGCGGCCTCACGCTCGGCCGCGTGTCCGACTACGTCTGGTTCCCGGAGGCGCTGCAGCTGCAGAACATGTCGACGGAGATCATGGCTGCCAAGCTCGAGGAGCTGTTCGAGACGAGCGACTGCGCCGCGGACGCCAACGCGACTTGCAAGGCCGCGCTGTACACCGCGTCCAAGGAACTGCTGAGCACGTACACGAACGTGACGGAGCTGGCGGACGCGGACGGCGTCACGCTCGTGGAGCTCATCGCCGAGGCCGTGGACGTCTCGCGCGACCTCGCCGACGTGCTGGTGGAGCTCGGACACATTGTGAGCAACCCGGCGGCGATCGGCTGGACCACGATCGGCCACGTCGGCACGGACGTCAACCTGTACTGCAAGGGCCCGTCGCTCTTCGTCGGCATGTGCAACGGCGTGCACGAGAACACGTACCTGAACAAGATCATGACCAACTTCCTGGGCCTCGAGCACCAGCAGGACCTCGAGACGCTCAAGTGGCGCAACTTCTCCGTGCTCGAGGAGCCCACCGCGTTCTAAGCGCCGACACCTCGTGAGTGAGTGAGCAGTGCCTTCCTATGTCCATCCATAACGCGCGAAGCATTGGCCCTGATTGTCATGTTGAAGTGTTTTGTTTCATATTTTGACATTTTGTAAAGCTTCATCAGAGCAACCTTTTGTTAGGATGTATCACGGTACTTTCCTCGTACTTAACTCACAATGTAAGGTACTTGTCGCTGGCCTTCCTTGAACAGATAAGTCTTCTACATCGCTCACATAATAAAGTCAAGGTGCTTTGCCGGAAGAATGGGCAAGGCCGAGTGCGCGCTGTGCCGGTCGCGGCGCGCCGCCTTCTGCTGCGCGCAGTGCACGTCCGACATGCTGCAGCAGCGGCGCACGATGCTGGCGGCCCTGCGCGCGGACGTGGCCGTGCTGCGCAAGAAGACGGCCTTCGCGCTCCACGTACGTCTTCTTTCCCCCCACCTCCACCCTTTCTGGGTTGAAGCTGACGGACGCGCTCGCTGCTGGCGGTCGGCAGGCCAAGAGCCCGCTACTCGAGGCGGAGCGGCAACTGGACGGGCACGTACAGCGCGTCGAGGTGCTGGCGGACAGAGTGATGAAGGCGAGAGAGCGGCTGTGCTCAGGTACGGAGTCTCCATCTCGACCTGTTGCCTTTCTCGCAAAGAAAAACCGTGCGCTGACGAGACAACGAGTGGACAGAGCGTAGCGCGCTGGTGGAGCGCTCGTCGGCGCTGGAGGAGCGCTCGCAGGCGGCTGTTGAGGCCCAGCAGAGGCTCGAGCGCGAGCGCCGGCGGTCGCAGCACTGGCACCAGCCGCTGCTCGCGTCGCTCGACTTCCAAGTGCAGTGGGCACACGAGGTACCGTCAAGGCTATGCGGACCCATAACGGCCGGCCCCTGGTAGCTCACACGGTGTGTTTGGTGCGCCAGAACGCGGCCAAGGCACGTGGGGAGAAGATCCGCGAGCTGTTCGCCTTCTTCTCCCTGACACCCGATCAAAGCGACAACCGCGCGGACGTGGACGCCGAAGACGCATTGCCAGCGGAGACTGAGAAGACGCCGAGTCGATCGCCAGCGCGGCGTCAGCTGCTGCTCTTCCGGTCCATCACCGGCATCCCGCTGCCCATATCGGGAAGGTACGGCAACATGCCGCCCGAGGTGGCGGCGGGTGCCATGGGCAAGGTCATCCACCTGCTCCAGTGTCTGGTCAAGTACCTCAAGGTGACGTATCCGCACCCGATGGTCTTCAATGGCTCGTTCTCGACCATCGGCAACACAAGCGAAGGCGCGGGCTGCCACACGCTGTACCCGGACGGCAGTCCAGGCTTCGCTCGTGCAGTGGAGATGCTGCACGAGAACGTCTCCTTCTTATGCTCCACTCAAGGAGTCGCTGTGAATGCGATGCACCCGACGGACATCCTGGGGAATCTCCTCTCAATGTACCAGTCGCCGCGGCTCGGGACACTCTGCGATGGTGCCGCAGCGGCTTCAACGACAAAGCGGTACGCCCGTCAAGAGACTGCATGGTTGGCTCACAATGGTTGGCTCTAATGCTGAACGCGTGTCTTGCCAGGCCCTCAAGGTCACCCGCAGCAGCTTCTACGTCACAGCTCGAGCTATCGCAAGCACTCAACGACAGCATCCAGATCCTGACGAACTACTCATAAAGCGCTTGCTGATGACCTTCATGGCAGTTCAAGACCGCGGATGGAGATGGAGGGTGATCTATTACAGCGTCATATCCAGCGCAGCACCGGTGTTGATGCGGTCTCGTGGCGGACCGGTAGGTAGCTCGGCGGTTTTCCCTCGCACACTCACTGACGGGAGAAGACTCGCGCGTGCTGCTCCCTTCAGAATGGCGTGATGGGCGCCGTCGTGCCCTGGTCGTCCTGGCTCAGCTCGAGGCACTGGTGCTTGAGCGACGACAGCTTCTCCCGGATCAGGTCCAGCGCGCAGATGACCACCTCCTCGGGGCGAAGCTGGCCGGTCGTCTGTCATCATGGTGCATGTCCTCGTCAGGCTACGTTGTCCTCCATACAGCAGCATGCGATGGATTGGAGACCAACCAGGCGACGCACCTCGACCGAGAAGATGAACTTGTCCTCGACCATCTGCACCGAGACGGCCGCGTCGTCCTCCGGGTTGTCCTTGAACGCGTTGGCCACCTTGACGCACTCGTCGCAGTACATGCACCGCGTCGCGTCCCCAACCGCAAACTGTCGGTTTGTGAACAGATCTGTCTGTCAGTGTGACCTGGCACTTTCCAAGATCATCCACCAAGCAAGCAATTCCGTACCATTTCGTAGTTCTCGTCCGTCTCGTAGACCTCGGTGGGGCAGCTCTTGTACAGCTCGGCCTTCTGCTCGGGCGTGTACGTGCTCAGCACGGCCTGGTTGAGCGTGATGATCGGCTCGTACATGAAGGTCGCGACGGCCACCGGCGACCACTTGGCGTGCTCCTTGCCGATCCCCTGTGCGTCCCCCCACCAGTCGCTGGTTAGCCCCACGGTTGCTTGCGACCATGCAAAGAGCAAGATCAAGAGAGATCGAGACGTACGAGCTTGGCGATGGCCGAGAGCTTGATGCGCTGTCCCGGGCCGAGCTTGGCGATGATCACGCCCGTGTCCTGTGTGTTGTTGAGCTCCTCCTCGGAGGAAAAGTTGACCGGACGGATGTACGGGTCGGACGACTTGAGCGCCTCGGACGTGACGGTGAGCACGCCCTGGTCGGCCACGACGTCGAGCGAGAACTCGACCGAGCAGTTGGGGCAGTTCTCGTCGCAGTCGCAGTCCTGTGCGTACACGAACCGCTGGCGGAAGTTCTCGAGCCCGCCGTCGAAGTTGAGCGGGATCATGCCGAGCCGGTGCGCCAGGAACTCGTCTGTCATGACGGACGTGTTGACCTCGATGCTCACCAGGTCGACGGCCAGCGTCGGCACCTCCGAGATCATGACGCGCCGGATCGCGTTCGCCACGCTCGCGTCCGTCTCCGTCAGCTCGAAGCGGATGAAGTCGTCGCGCAGCTCCTGCACGTCGATCTTGGGGAACCGCGGGTTCGGCATGGCGGCGAGCGAGCGAGCGCGCGCGTGAAGGCGGCGGAGGCGGAAGCGGAAGCGGCGCAAGTGTCGTCCACCCTTCGGCTCCTTTTGCCAAATGCGCTTGCTTGATACAGGTCACTTGATTAAACTATTGACTTTTCCAACCTCTTTTATTTAACCGACACGAAACGACACGAAACATGTTACTAACAGTTGTCGTGCACGAAGACCAAGTCGCGGATGAGGTCGGGCTCGGGCCGCGGAGGCTCGGCCAGCATGGGCGACGGCGTCGCGCCGGCTGCACCACTGACGCCACCACTCCCAGCACCAGTAGCCGCCGCTCCTCCAGTATGGGCGCCGTTGACAGCGCTGCCGCCGCTGCTACGGGCGCCATGGCGGCCGGGCGGCGGCAGCACCCGCAATGCGTCCACCGCCAGCCGCACTGATCCGATGGCGCTGAGCCACTTGCGCGCCAGCGGTCCGAGCAGCGGGTAGCGCGCGCCGTTCTGCTTCCACCAGCGCATGGGGTCGCGCACAGCCGGTGCGATCGCGGCCGACACGTCCTCGTAGTAGACGTTCACCTCGTCCGTCACGCGCTTGCGCAGCGCCGCGTCCTGCTCGTCCTCGACGATCCGCGCTCCCGACAAGATGGGGACGAGCGACACGTCCGTGGCTATCGCGCGCGTCGCAAACGCAGCAGCAGCAGTGGCGGCCGCTGTTTGTGCCGCGGCTGGCGCGTCCGAGTCTGTTGGCTCGGGATGTAGCAGCCCGTCGCCAAGCGCTAGCTCTCCGTTCGTGCCGCTGTACTGGTGGCTTCGCGTAGCCGTCGCGCCGCGGAGATGCCGGTGCTCTACGTGTGGCTGCTGCGGAGCTTGTGGTGGCTGCGGAGGAACGTCGTCGGGCGCGTCGTCGAACAGCAGCTCGCGGAGAAAGCTGCTCGTGTCGTGGTCCTCCTTGCTGGCTGACTCGTCCAAGAACACGGCGCTGTCAAACACGCTGCTGCCGCCGCCGCTGTCCCGCGGGTACCCGCTGCCATCAACACCGCTACCAACTCCACTCATCGCCAGTCCCCCGCTAGTCCCGGAGTTGCTGCTGCCGTTCGAGCCGCCGCTGCGATTCTGCTGGTTCGCCATCGACTGCAGGAAGTGCGAAATGAGGAAGCAGCGCTCGCCCAGCCGCGTCTTGCACGCCAGCCGCTCGTCGTCGCTCAGAAACCGCATGCGGACGAACCGCGGGTCGAGCTGCGAGAGCCACATGAGTCCGTTGCACGGACGAGCGAAGTGCACCACGAATTGCATGTGCAGGTACGCGCGGACGGCTTCCAGGCTCGTGCGGATGGTCGCAGCCACTGCGTTCTCGTCGTTGTCGCCGCCGTCTCCACCGTTGAGCGCAGCTTCATCACCGCTTCTAACGGGGTCGCTGACGCCGCCACAGTCGTTGCCAGCCGCTGGAGTTGGCCCCGCGCTCATCCATGGCAGGTTGTATGCGTTGAACAAGCGCTCAAAGTCACTCTTCTTCTCCAGGTCGCGCATGAGGAACTGCAGCAGTGGCAGCGTCAGCGCGAGCGTCGTGTACTTGTCCTTGCCAATAGCTCCAGCCACGCTCTCGAACGGCTGCAGCAGCTGCAGCAGACACTCGAGCGCGCACCACTGAGCCCTCGTTGGTTCGCGGCGCGGGAAGCTGCCGCTGTGTTGGAACTCGAGCGAGCCCTCGTGTGTGTCTAGGTACGCGTAGAACTCGTGGATCGCGCGCTTCTTGCGCAACAGCCGCTTGAGCATGTCGAACGTGCTGACCCAGTTGCCCTTGGCGTCCGTCACCAGTCGGTGCGCGTGATGATGCGGGCTTGAAGTGCCTGCGGCCAGCTTGTTCAGCCGTGCAACAGCTCGTGGGTGGCCGGTAAAGAACTGCGCGAGGCCGCGAAAGAACTCGACTTGGGCTCGAAGGAACGCCGCGCCGCGCTGGCACTCGAGCGGCATGCAGTCGATCGTCTGGTTCGCCATGTTGTCGTGGAAGAAGTTGCGCATGTTGTCGGCGGCTAGCGCGCGGCGGCTGTGCAGAAGCGGCGCCAGGATCAGCTGGAACGCGTGGCTGACGCCCTCGGTCTGCTGTGTGTGCACCATGCCGATCTCGTAGTTCCTGCTGCTGCTTGATCCGCTGCTGCCACTTCCATACTGGCGCGGATATCCGCTGGTTGGGTACGGTTGCCACATCATGGAGCACAAGTAGCGCGAGTCGAGGTTCCATCGCGACAGCAGCGCGTCCAGCAGCTCGCGCTTGGCGTCGGCGGTCAGCGGCCCGTTGTACTCCCTCACGTCCAGCGTGAAGTGCCGCCGCTCGAACTTGTCCGTGTTGTAGTGGATGCTGATGGACAGGAACGCCTCGTTCTCGGTCGTCGTCCACACCTCGGTGGCCATGGCGAAGAACATCATCTCGTTCGAGAACTGCCGCAGCATGTCGAGCCGCGTCTTGGCCGTCAGCGACTCGACCGATGCGCGCACGACGTTCTGGCTGGGCAGAGCCACCTGCTTGCGCAGCGCCAGCGCGTAGCTGATGATGTCTTGCAGCTCCGGGTCTTCCGTAATGCCCAGCGGGTGGTAGTGCTTGCAGACCCACCGAGCGATCAGCGCGTTCAGCGTCTCGGTCTCGTGCGAGTTGAGTGCTTCGTCCTCCTCCTCTTCTTCTTCATCGTCGAGAAAGAACTCAGAGTCGTCATGGAAGCTGTGAACCCCACTTCCCCCGTCGTTTCCATCCGCAGACTCCACGGACGCGGTCCTTCTCATCTTCTTCTTGCTCTTGGCAGGCCGTAACTCGTCCGACACCTCATCCTCACTCAGTGTGAGTGACGAATCGCCAGGGAAGCCGCCATACATCTTCCCAGCAGCTGTGCGAACACCTACAGGGCTCACATTGACGATCCTCCTGTTGACCGCACCAGTAGACGCGCTACCTGCGTGTGCCGCGGTCCCGCCAGCGATTGCGCGGAGTTTCCTCTTGCCAGAACTGCCTCCAAGTCGGCTGCTGGACACGTTGACGGCGTTCCTAGTTGTCAGGCCGGTCCCGGAGCTGCTGTGACTTGTGTGGTCGCCGTGTCCGACTCCAAGCCGGCCGTGCAACGAGCGCAGCTTCTTCTTCTTGTCCGCCACCTTCTGCGCGTAGTTGGCCAGGTCCAGCGGGTGGAACTTAGCCATGTGCCGGCTCACGTTGTTGCTGCTGCCAGTGTTGTAGTGCATGCGCAGCTTGCACTTAAGGCAGTACGCCTCGCGCGCGTCCTGGTTCGAGTATTCCTTGCCGGCCGCCACATCCGGCGGGTCCGGCACCACGAGCCGGATGAACTGCCACATCTCGGGCCGCCGCATCTTGCTCGTCTTGTACAGTTGTGGCGGAGGAGGAGACGACGCCGTGACGGACGGCAGCGTCCCCGTTGTGGCCAGAAAGGACGGCGAGGTGCTGCCTGGCGAGGCGCTGGAGAAGGCGGCGCCTGTATGCGGCTGGGCCATGGACAGCGTCGCCTGCTGGGTGCGGGGCCCGGTGTAGTACGGTCCGAGCTCGGCGGGAGGCGCTGCAGCTGCGCTGACGGCCTGTGCGGTCGCCTGCGCGCGCTCCAGCATGACGGCGCTTGTGTCCATCATTGCGGCCGGAGCGAGCGGCGAGAAGGCTCCAAGAGATGAGCTAGAGATGCTGGTGGCGCTGATACGTGCGCTGCCGCCGCCCGTGCCCGTGCCCGTGCTGATGGCGAACTGCTGCTGCTGCAGCTCGAGCTGCTGCTGGAACTGGAACTGCATCTGTTCCTGCGGAGTCGCCGCGAACGCCGGAAAGGCGGCCAGCGGGTCGTCCGCGCCGCTTAAGGACGTGCCCAGCGGCGCGACGGACGTGCGGGGAGGCGTGCGGGACGACCCGCGGCCGAGCGAGCGCCGGGGGTCCGCCGCCATGCCGTCCGGGAGCGCGAGGACACCGCCGACCTGTCTGCTTGCCTTTCTTGCTTGTTGGTGTGGTGTGTTGACCCTGAGGAGGGAATGGTAGGCGAAATAGCCTAATCAAAGTTGGGCTAGGATATTTCAGTGACGTCAATTCTGTGCTAGGTTTTTGCACCTAGTTCAACACTGCACCAAGTCCGACAGACACACACAACAGGCCGTCGATGGCGATGACAAGCTGCTGCTAGTGATCGACCCGCCAGCAAGAATCATCGATGACAGCAAGACGAAGGAGCTCACGCGAGACAGTTGATGATGGTCCAGCACGCAGGCGGGTATGTCGCCAGGTCCATCAGGACTGGAAGGCAATACACACGGGTGCGGACGGACACACCACAACACCTCTTCGAGACGCTGATGTGTCATGCAAGCAGGCATATTGTGAAATCATTCGCAGCGGCGCTTCCTCTCCGCTCTGCTATTCTCCCGAGCCGACAGTCAGCTCGAGGCGGCGGCATGCCGGGAGGACAGACAAGAGCACTTGGGTCGTCTGGGGTTCCATCGATTTGTCAAGAGCTCACATTGCGCCGAGTGGACGGCCGGTGCCCCACGCATAGCCGCCGCCCATGCCTCCCTGCTGCGGCGCGGGACCCTGTCCGCGGGCACCGATGATAGGTGTCGGGCCGAAGGTTTGCGGGGAAGGGAACAGTCGCACACTGAGGGTCACATGCTTGTTAGCAAGCCATTCGGGCATTGGGCATCAAGATCATAGGGGGGGACGTACAAGATGGCAGGCGTCTGGAGGAGCGTCCAGCCCTTGGTGGCCGGCAGGACCTCGAGCAGGAAGTAGTACAGGTGGCCGGCAACGACACCGATGAAGTCCATCATCGGGTTGCCGCCGATGAGCACCGTGAAGGCGATGAGAGCCCACGGGAGGTACAGGCCCTCAAAGCTGAAGCCTGTCGCCAAGAGGAGGTGGTTTGTTTGAGGTCGGAGGGTGGCCCGGACAATGAATGGCGAGCGACTGCTTACCCCAGATGGCGACGGGCTGCGTCGGGTTGCGGCGGCTCCACACGTAGAGGATCATGAAGATCAGCGACGTGCCGAGGAACGGGATCTCCATAATGAAGCCGACCACCTGTCGGGATAAGAGCAGCCAGCGTAAGCGTCGGGAACCCCAAGGTGGGAGGTTACCGACCCGACTGAGTGCGTACCCAGAGCACGGCGGCGCCGAAGAAGAGCATGAAGGCGTAGTCGGCGGTGGGGCCTCCTCCGCTCGGAAACGGGTCCTCCTCGAGCCGCGACGAGTAGTTGGTCCTGATACCATCAAAGATCGCGTTGTAAGCGGTTCGTTAGACGCTTGAGTAGTGGAGAGAGAGAGAGGAAGGAGAGACGGGGGCGCGCGTACAGGATCATGAGCTGCATGAGGAAGGGGAAGCTGAACTTGCCGAGGAACATGAAGCACGTGGGCAGGCGCCAGAGCTGGAAGCGCGACCAGACGAGCTCCAGGTCGAGGTAGAGCGACAGCGGGTTGAGCAGCCCGAAGGTGCTCAGTAGCGTGAACAGGAAGCACACCGACAGATAGAAGCGCGTGAGCTGCGGCAGCCCGTAGTACCAGCCCTCGATGCTCTGCGCCATGGTGACTGCGGCGGAGGTCGGCGTCGTCGGATGCGTCGTCTCCAAGCTGTTCGCTCGGGATGCGGATCTGTTGCAACAGCCACGTTTTTCCCAAGCCTTTCTCGAAAAAATATATATAACGTTTCAACACCAACGGATAAAAGTCAAAATTGCGGTTTGTATCGAAATAAAGCGCTGTCATTGGCTGTAAATCGCGACTTGTACGTCACATCACGGCAACTTGGTGTTGAAGACCTCGACGGTCTTCTTGAGCGCCTCGGCGAGCGGCGCAACGACAAAGTCGGGCGTGTCGCGGCAGCCGACCTCGAGGCGCGAGGCGGCCGTGGGCACGAAGAAGCGCGTGCCTCGCGAGTGGCGCATGCCCTTGCCGGCGGCGTGCGCGAGCGACGACTGCCACATCTCGAACTCCTGCGGAGACGGCGCGACGAGCACCACCTCGGCCTGCACGTGCTCGAGCACCTGGCCGCCGTCGAGCTGCAGCGTCACGAGCGGCTGGTGACGCGCCGCGTTCGTGATGCGGATGCTCAGCGCCGTCGGACTGGCGTCCGTCTCGAGGCGCACGCTGCCCAGCGGGATGATGCCGCGCAGGTTCTTGCGGCTCGAGAAGTAGTACAGGCAGTTGCGGCTGAGCACGAACCAGCGCTTGACGGTCGTGAAGCCGCCCTTCTTGAGCATAAAGCCGTTCAGACTAGTGTCCGACGGCCACAGCTCCTGCTCCTCGGCCGTCGCCGACCCGAAGCTGTGCCACATGACGTCCAGGAAGACGCCCATGTCGCGCTCGTGCGCGTCCAACGCCTTGAGCGACGGCTGCACGCGAGGACCGGTCGGCAGGCTGTCGACGCCCACGCTCAGGTGCAGCGCGATGCGCGCGCCTCTTGTCCAGTCGACACGGTAAATGTACCGCAGCGGCGTCATCCACTCCACCACGGGGTTGGCGAACGAGCCCACGTTGATGTACAGCACGCGCTCCTCCGTCACGATGAGCCAGTGCGCGAGCTGCACCTTGAGCTTCGACGGGTCCGCTGCTCCGCCGTCCACGCTCTCGAGCGACAGCTGCGGCGACGACGCCACCACACGCGTCTCCACTTGCTCGCCATCACCATCTCGCTCCACCTGGACGACCTCGTCGGCACTCTCGAACGTGAGCTTGATGGGTCTCGCCGTCCCGCGGAGAAGCGCGAGCGTCTCGTGGAACCCAATGCCGCGCACGTCAACGCCTCCGACGCCGACCAGGCAATCGCCCTCCTGCAGGATCTCTTGTCCGGGCAGCAGCGTCGTCTTGATCGAAATGTGCAGCCGCGCGCCGTCGTCCACGCCCTTGATTGACACGTTCTCGCAGTAAAAGTCCGTCTCGAGGTCCAGCCCAAGCTTCTTCTCGTAGAAGACGACGTCGTAGACGAGCCTGCGACGCCCGATGGCTTCCAGGTCGGCGCGCTTCTCATCGTTCTCCTGGAGACTGCGCCGCAACGAGTCGGTGCGCTCGCGGGTCGAGTCCGTCTTCTTGCGGCGGCGGTCGCGAGCCTCCTTCGTCAGCTCCGAAGCCGGCACCGACTGGATGATCTCGTTGTAGAACACGATCTTCTCGCCGGACAACCGCGCGCCGCCAGTCTTCTTGAGCAAGTCGTACGCGATCGCGTCCGCCTCCTTGTAGCACTTGAGCTCGTTGTACCGGCCGAAGACGCGCGGTCGACGCACTCGCCGCATGTACTGCCCGTGGTTGAGCGACCGGTTGCGAACACCTTGGCTCGCTCTTGAGGCAAAGTCAAAGATACCCGCGACTGGCTTGACTGGCAGGCCGATGATGCCCGTGATGGTGCCTCTGACAAAGCCGACAGCGCCACCTTCTTGAGCTCCACGGACTGGGCCGAGTACCAGACCCGTGACGCCCTCGTAGACGCCGAGACTGAGCTCCTTGGAGCCCTGGACGAGGCCCTCGCGGATGCCGCGCACGTGGCGGCGGCGAGCCCGCGCGCGGATCTGCTGGTAGTGGTCGTCCATCGACATGGTCGCGAGGCCCTGGCCAAAGGTGCCCGAGATCTTGCTGGCCGCATCGAACGTGCCGTCCAGCGTGTTGGACACGAGGCTGGCCGTGCCCTTGGCGAGGCCCTTGCGGAAGCCCTTGCCGCCCACCTTGAGTCCCTCGAGCGGCTCGTAGACAAAGTCGCGCACACCCGTGCCGATGTGGTCCAGCAGCCCCACTGGGTTACCCAGGAAGTCGAACGACCCGAGGATCTTGTGCAGCTGCTTCCACAACTGACGCGTGTAGTACTTGGTCACGCGGCGCGACAGGTCGCCGCTCGTGCCGAACGCGTGCTCGATCATCAGCGCATTCAGCCGCACCGGCGCGTTATCCAAGTCTGGAACGTGCATCGCCAGGCTCGGGATCGCCCACGTGTTGGCTGCCGCGGCCGCGTCGTCTGAGCCACTCACAGTCATCGTGCTGCCGCCAAGGGAAACCGGCATAGACGCTGTCCGACGGTATGCCTCGTCCCCAAAGCCGGCGCTTCGCTGGCTCTGCATCCGGCTTTGGTGGCTCAGACTCCCGACGCCTGTCTTGAAGCTCGTCGTCGCCTGCCGCAGCAGAAGTGTCGACCGCGCCTGTAACACGTCGCTGCGGTACGTGATGTCGAACTCGACCGGGTGGACGTGCAGCAGCGCGAAGTAGACCTTGCGCACGTCGTTGTTGGACGTCGACGTGTACGCGTAGAGGCTGTTGAGCGGGTCCAGGTCGTCGTCGAGCGTGTTCTCCTTGTACTCGGCCAGCGCCTCGGTCATCGTCTCGATCGGGATGCTCTTCATCTGGATCTCGCCGCCTCGCTTCTGCGACTTGTGCTGGCTGTACGCTTGACTCATCTGGAACAAGCATCACACGTTGCTGGTCAGCTACTGAGCAACATCCAAGGCAGCAGCGATCCTCAAGGTTCACGATCAATACGTACCGCATTCAGGAACGACCGGGCCGACAGCACGAGCTCCTCGTCCAGCTGTGTGATGACTGGGTACAGCCAGAACGAGCAGTGCTCGAAGTAGTCCGTCGTGCCCTGCTCGTTCGACCACGTGCAGCAAAAGTGCATCGCGGCGACGTTCGCCTGGCGGAACTTGCAGTCCGCGCACACGAACAGATTCTGGTTGGCCACGAGCCCTGTCGTTCCCCCCTCGAGCTCGGACGTGCTGCTTTCACCGTCGCCGACCACCTCGCCCACCATCGCCGCCAAGTCGTCCTCCAGGTCGCTTCGTGACCGCTTTCGCGGCGCTGGAGCCGCCGCGCCGTTCGCTTGGACCCGCGGGCACAGCAGCTTGCTGAACGTCGCGTCCGACGTCTGGTTGTCGATCTGCACGTCGTCGAGCGTCATGTTCAGGCGCATCTTGGCGTTCACGCGCGAGTAGTGCGCGCTGATGCCGCCGAAGTACAGGTACACGAGCTCCATGGGCAGCTCATTGACGCACGAGATGCCGAAGCCGTCGACGCGCAAGTGCACTGCCAAGCCCGTGCTCGACGAGTCGTGAGTGTTCGTGGACGCCTCGCTGGCTGTAGGAGAGCTCGAGGACGCCGACGTCGAGCTTGCCAGCTCTAGTTTGCCCTCCTTCTCGTCAAAGTCTTCTTCTCCGCCCTCAAACAGCTCCAGCACCTTTGTGGGACCGTCAGCGCGAACGCGCACGTGGACATACGTCTTGGCGTGCTGGACAACCATCGGCGCCTGCGGTCCAATTGGGTCCCTTGTGAGCGCGCGAGAGGATCTAGGTGGAGCGGCCAAGCCACGCTCGTCTTCCCCGTTCTCGATCTCGTCTTGGTCGTCAGTGGTGGCGTGGTAGCTGCGCGCCGCCATCCTCAGCCGCTTGACCCAGTTCTTAACTGCCTTGGGGTTCTTGGCCTTCAAGTCGTAGCACTTTGTCGGTGTCACGATGGAGAACTGCGTCGAGCCGACCACCTTCGTCGCGGGCTTGCGGCCGGACGTCGAGTACTCGCTTAGCGACATGACCTCGCTCATCCGGATCGAGTCGTCTTCGGACTCCATAGAGTCCGTGTCGTCGCCCACGTTGAACGAATCGACGTTGTACCACACTCCTTTGGAGCACTGGAAGCTGAACGACGGCGTGTGGGCAGCCTTCGCTTCGCCGCCTTGCGAGATGGCCGGCAGCGGCTTCAGCACTCCGAGCGTGACCATTTCCTGGGCCGTCGAGAACGCTTGCGCTTTCGTCAGGCTTCCAGGCGCTTCCGCCATCAAGAACTCCACGAGAGCGTGGCCGTTGACGTAGAACCCCTTGCGGTGGACCGCTGGCTGCAAGCGCGTCGAGCTGTTCTCGTCGAAGTGATCACTCACAAACCGCTCCGACTCCTCTCCCAAAACACTTGACGCAGTCATTGACACCGCCAGGCGGACAACTTCGCGCGCACGCTCGTCCTCGTCCTCGTCTTCATCGCCGTCATCGCCTCCGTCGCCGTTCAGCTGACGAGAAGAACCGCCAAAGAGCGACGAGACCAAGCCATTCAGCGAGATGAAGCCCGTCTTGGACGGCGCCTCCAGTGCCTTCTCGAAGATCGCAACGTTGCCCGCGCCAGGCACATCGGATCCCGACCGCAGATCGATCACTCCCAGCAGCTCCTGGTCCGTGTCGCTGGCGAAGTAGTACAGCATGTGCTCGTATAGTCGGAAGTACTTCTTGTTCCACTTGAGCATGTTGTCCTTCTTGAGCAGGTAGCCTTTGTGCTCCGGCTTGAGGAACAGCTCGGATGGCAGCGACCGGTGCAGCTGGATGCGTCGGTGCGTGGCCATCTCGTCCAGGTTGTACTCTCGGATCTCCACCGCGTCCTTCTCCGAGTCGCCGCTAGTCGAGGTTGACGACGTCACTCGCATGAAGCGCACTTGCAGCGCTCGCGACACTGACGACGAGCTCCCAGTGTACCCTAGATCTTGACTGGTAGACGACGACACCTTCTCAGCTCCACTCAACCGGTCCCACGAGTACGGACACGACGACCGCGGCACAAGCTCGTCGTAGTTCTTCTCTCCGCCCCAGTTCGTCTGCTTGAACTGGATGCGGAACGACGTCATGTTGTCGATGCGGTACGGCGGGAAGCGGCGCGACTCCTCCCGGAACACGAGCGCGATGGAGCCGCCGACCATCTCGATCTGGCACTGCAGGATGTACACTTGCGACGCCCGATCGCTGTCTCGAAGCTTCAGATACGTCGTGCCCAGCGAGTTGATGCGGAAGCTTCCGCTCCAGCTGTACCGGTGCAGCATCGTCACTTCGAGCAGCTTCTCACGGCTGGCGCTAGGCCAGTGGAACGGGACGAGCGCGTTCGCCTCGAGCTTGAAGGTCTGAGGCACGTTCACCTGGCGGTACTTGATGACGTCGTGGGTCCGGTTGATCAGCACGTATCGGGGCACGATCGTCGCGACAATGGTCTCCGAGAACCGGCCGACTCCGTAGCAGCTCCAGAGCGCGACCTCCTGCGTCCCCTTCCGCAGCTCGCTGCCTTCGTCTTGACCGAAGACTTCATTCGTCAGACTGATGACTTGCGCCACGCCCGAGTTCCCCATGGCGTTTCGGTTCAGTCGAATGACGTCGGACCACGGCGACGAGTGCGACTTGACGCGCAGCACGTCCCAGTTCTTGCCGCCCTTGCTGTACCCGAGAACGTCTCCCCACGCCATCGGACGTCGCTGGGCCGGATTGGAGCGCATCGAGCTCGAGACGAGCGACCTGGGGGTCACGTGGTGAGCACTCGCCGTGCTCTGCTCGTCGTACAGACGGATCGTCGTCATGCCCATCTTGTGGCTCAAGTGGAGCCCGTGCGTCCGCCCGCGCTTCTCGATCTTGGCGGACATGGGGATCAGCTGGCCGTACCACCGCTCGCCCTCCGGTCGGCCGGCGCTGCGGAGCGACACGAACCGAGGGAGCGCGAGCTCGTAGAAGTCAAAGTCCTCAATGTCCAGCACGCCCAGGAAGCCGCACTTGATGCAAACTTGCTCGAACACCTCCGACATGGCCGAGCTCGAGTACACTTCCACCACGACGCACGCGAAGCGGTTGTGCGGCAGGTACACCTGAACAGGCCGTGTTGGACCCGACTGCGTCTTGATCCCAGGCGACGTCCGACCAATCAGTGCCGTGGCTCCAACCGCGCGCGTCGACGACGGATCGTACGAGAACAGCTCCTGCGAGCGAGTCGACTCGGGTCCGGTGGCAAATCCAGGGCGAGCGCGTGTCGACGAGGCGGCCATCAACGAACCGACTCCGGTGACGTCGGTGTCCCCCATCAAGCCTGCGTTGGACCCTGGAGTCTGCAGGCGATGCATCGACCGGACGACCCCGGAGGCAGGAAGAGACCCAGGTGTCTCCTGCTCAAGAACTGTCGACTCCTCTACGTCGTGAACGTCAAAGTCTTCGCTGTCGGAGGGCGAAAGCAGCGACGGACGACCGCCAGTCTGGGCTTGTGGTGACTGGTACGACTCCTCTACCTCGTCACCGCTGCCGATACCCTCCATCTCGGACCGCAGCTCTTGCGACGTCCCGACCGAGAACGACATGTTGATGTCGCCACGGTGCACGCTCGCCGCGTTGTCTTGGGACGACTTGCGCTGCCGAGACGACTTGCGCTTCATCAGCTTGTACCAGTTGAACGCTGCCGCATTCCGTCGGTCCTTCAAGATACTCTCGACCTTGACGGCGGTGACGCCGAGGCAAGTGTCCATACCGTAGCGAACATTGCGCACCTCGATGATGATCCGCGCGAGCGCCAGCGACTTCAAGTCCTCCGGGAACCGCAGCAGCAGCGTGTTCTGCAGGCGGGCGTCCCATTTCGGGTTCATGCCTCCTGATGGAGCCGGCTTGGTCGTCGCAGCGCACACGATCCGCATCTCGGGCTTGTCCATATACCGGTCTTCCGGGTTCTTCAGCGCGTACAGCGATGCGCGGACGTACGGGCTCTGGGACCCGAAGTACTGCGCGTTGTACAGCTCCCGCGCTTCTCGGATGACCAGGATCAGCGCGACAGGGTTCGCAGCCGCCTTCACCTTCTGCAGACGCGTCAGCGTCGACTCGCGCTCCGAGTCCAGGTGGAACGACATGTTGCGCGTCGAGAACGGGATCTTGTCCTCCAAGTCGACGTTGCTCCGGCGATGGACGTACCGCGGGACCGACTCGAGCCGCTTGGTCGACGAGCTGCCCGAGCTGCAGTACTCCAAGTCCAGATCCGAGTGGTTGACGACCCAGATGGAGCAAAACACGATCACGTCGCGACCCGTCAGCTTGACCTGCAGCTGGAGATTGGGCACGGTGCCCTGCTCGCCCGGCACCTCTCGGTCAAACTGTCGGCCAAAGATCAGCACGGGCTCGATGGACTCCTTGTAGGGCACCGCGTACGCCGAGTTCTTTGGGCTGATGATGAGCTTCGGCTCGCTCCAGTTGTAGTTCTCCAGTCGAAACGAGACGTAGAGCACCCCGGTCGACTCCACTTGAAACAGTGGCAGCACGTTCCCCACCGCCAAGATCCCCTCGGCGATCAACTGCAGCGAGCCGTTCAGCAAGCGGTACGCCATGGGCGTCGGCAGGCGGTTGTGCAGTGTCATGAACGGAGCCACCGAGATGTGAAACAGGCTCGAGTTCGTGGCTTCGTACATCCCGCGTCGCTGGTTCGCGTTGCGGACCTCGTCCAGCTCGTAGTTGACGTCGTTCAGCGGGTGGTTTACCTTGCGCGGACGGCTCTGCCCCGAGAAGACGTGCAGGAAGTCGTCCTCCACACTCTCCGCCTCCTCTTCGTCGACCTGCGACAACGTCTCCGCGCAGTCATCCGCCAACGGAGTCACCACCGGATCGTCCGTGTACGAATACGTGGCGCGCATCAAGTAGTACGCCTCGACATCGTAGGTGCACTTCCATGTCGGGAGATCTCGGACGACAAACCCAGACAGCGGACCTGCTGTCGACGCATTCGACACCTTTGCTAGTGCATCTGCGGCCGACTTGAGCTCTTCAATCGTCGCAAACGTCTCAAACGTGCAGGCGCACTCGCCTGACCGCACGAACCGCTTGGTGTTGACCGACTTGACCACTCGGACCTCGTCTGACAGATCCTCCAAGCTCGTCGCGAGTGGCGCGTACTGCACATACGGCGACGGGCGCACGCTGATCTTGCTCTGCGGGTGGATCAGCTCGAGTGGGACGTGGCAGACTTGTTCTCGGTCCATCATCCACTCTCTCACGCAGCCGCCTTCCCGTGGCGAGAAGACCCAGACCATCAGTGGGACGGACGTCCGGTTCTGCAGCACGACTTGCGAGTGAAGGCTGATTAGCTTGCTCCCGTCCGCCTGAATCGAGATCTCCGCCACCAGCGTCGGCGGCGTCAAGTCTTCTTCCACGCTCGGCTCCAGGTCATCAGCCGCAGAGTGCGGCGCAGTTACGCTCAGCGCTTCTCGGAGAGGGACCGACACGTGGCCCACGATGTCCACCACGACGGGGTTCACGCTCACCCACTTGTTGCCGTTCAGCCAGACGGACAACGTGTGGTTCACCGTCAGCGCGTTGCGGTCCGCCTCGCGGATGAACCGGTCAGCTGACGTGCTGTCAAAGCTCCGCATGTCTCCCTTCTCACGGCAGTCGACAGAGACCTTCCCGTTGTCCGGAACCGCTTGCTGGATCACGTTACCCTTCCCGCGGCGGAAGCTGAACTTGAGCTCCATGCCAGTCTTGTTCTGCACCCAGAACGGCGCGGTGGACTTGGACCCAGTCGTGACGAAGTCGGCTTGCTTCAACGCTTCGGTCGACAGCAGCGGAGCCATCGCGGGTGTAAAATTGAAGTTTACCGTGTTCGGCAAGTTCGCAAAGACCTCGACCCGGCTGTTCTCCCGAAGCGCTCGATGCACACGCATCTGTACCACGAACGGCTCCACGAGCGGCTCCCACCGGTAGATGCTGTTGTTGAAGTAGTTGAACGACAGCGTGCCGCCCACCGTCGTCGAGTAGTCCTCGTCTTGGATGTACTCGCACACGATCTCTCGCATCTGGAAGTCGGCGATCGGGATCCCCAGGCTGTTGTTCACGAGCACAAGCCGCAGCTCCCCGACGTCACCGAGCAACTTGTCAGCAACATACGTCGGAGTGGTTGACACTGGCGGCGGTGGAGGCGGTGGAGGCGTGAACGAGGCAGTCACAGAACCTGCGCGGCTGGTCCTCGGCGAGTTGCTGTGCGGCATCTTCTTCCTTGGGCCAGCCGGGATCCACTTGAGGTAGTTGTTCACGATGTTCACGAACAGGTACATGTCCTGCACCGAGAAGCGCGTCTCGACCGGCGCCAGCACGAACGAGTTGCGCCGATTCAGCGCCACCCTGCCCTCGATGAAGTGGTCCACCACCAGCGTGAACGGGTTGGACAGCGGGAACGACGCGTCGATCTGTCAGAGCGAGCAACGGACACAAGCTCGAAGAGTTAGAGGCATTCAACATTGCACGCGAGAGTAACAGTGCAAGCATACCTGAAGGTCCGGGAGCTGCGAAAAGTAGAGCCCGTTCATGTCGATCTCGACGTGCCACTTGCTCATGTCCGGCAGCCCGTCGGCTGCCTGGCTCTGCGAGAAGGCTGCCTTGACGTCGGTGAGCATCACCAGCGCGCGAGAGTCCAGCTTGCCGAAGTCTTCAAGCAGCGAGAACAGGCACCCGTGCGTCGACAAGTGGAAGTCCTGCTTGCTCCAGTCGGGCGGAGGAGGCGGCATGAAGCCGACGTCAAAGTCCAGGAACTCGCCTTCCGAGAAAATCGGGTCCATGAAGAACCGCACAGCCTCCTCCAGCGCTGGGTAGATCACGAGCCAGTTGGTGTTGAGCACCTTCAAGTCGTACGCCACCTCCGTCCACGTCGACTTCTGCTTGTACTGGACCTGCAGACCGTCACCAGCGATCGGCCGAATGATCTCGCACGCTGTGGCCGAGTGCGTCGGTCGAACGTCGATCGCAGTGAACGACAGCGCCGTCGTGGTGAACTCGAGCGAGTCGTCGGTCCTCATCGTGAACATCAGCTCCAGCTGCTCACAGAAAATGTCGGCGATCGAGTGGTCAGCCGCCGAGATCCGAAGCGCAGCGTCGCCGATTCTGACTGGGATCTGGAGCCAGATCGCGTTGCAGTACTCGTAGTCGTAGTGGTGTCCGCCACAGCTCGAGCACAGCGGGTACGTGTCTTCGTCCACGACGTACGACAGCTCCCTGAAGTTCTCGTAGATCATGCCGAGCAGCGTGACATACTGCTCCGGGCTTGCACCGATGCTGAGCTCGTTCAGCGATAGCGTGATGTTCAGGTACGAGCTGAGCGCAGTCTCCGACAGACTCTCGGGGTCCATGTCGATGCGACCAGTCAGCAGCGAGTGGTGGAACAGCGGAGCCGTCGAGTTCGACGTCATGCCGCTGAGATCCACCAGCTCGAACTCGAACAGTCCCACCGACGATATCGACATGTCTTCCTCCTTCGTCAGCGACGACAGCATGGTGGCGTCCGATGCTGTTCGTGCGTCGTGGAACTCGGCGTCTTCCGCGATGAACAGTGGAGCGATGAGATGCTGCGACATCCCCGACACTGCGTCGCGAATCCGGTCGATCGACGCCGTTCGCCCTCGCTGGCGAGAGCTCGTCGCCGCTTGAGACAAGAAGACAAAGCTGTCGCGGCCGCCTTGGTTGAAGGCCTCGCCTTCTGCCCGCGCGACTTCAATCGCGTCGTCCACCTTCGCGAGGTACTGGCCGAGCTCCTCGAGCTGCTGGTCCAGTTGAAGGATCTTGCCGTGGATGATCTTGACGGCGTCTTCAGCTGCGGGAAGCAACTCGAACCCTTCGTGCAAGTAGTTCTGCGCCTGCTGCGTCGCGCTCTTCAAGTCGATGAACAGCTGGCTTCGATTGCTCAGGATCCTCGCCCGCTGGTTCTTGATCTTGCGCTTCGTGTTCCGCAGCTCCACGCGCCGAGACTGCTGCGCTTTGGCGACGTTCGCGTCTGTCAGCAGTCCGCCGTTCGAGACTCGTCCCTCGTCCGCAAACGCGCCGCTCTCCAGAAACTCGGACGCTGACGGGTCGATCCCGCTGCTCCAAAACCGCGCGTTCGTGCAGTGGAGGATGATGGCGTCTTGCGAGAACGAGCTCCGTGGCAACGCCAGCGTCAGATCGTTCGCGACCAGCTCGACGTGCAGCAATGGCAACACTTGGATCGCCGACTCCACGTGCCCCATCGCCTCGCGGTACATCTTGACTGCTTCGTCCGTCGAGACCGGCAGCATGGAGGCGTTGATGACGAAACGCTTGAACGCACTGTCCGCATCATCACCGGTCAGCTGTCGGGTGAACAGGTCGTTGGCCAAGACGAGCTCCACGATGTGGTCAGCAACGTAGTGGTGGAACTGCTTGTAGACGCGGTGCAGGTACGCGATGCACACCGACTCCAGCCGCACGCGGACAGCGCAGTGGTCTTGCGGCTTGTCGCGGTCTTCTCGAGCCACACCACGATGATCCGCGCGGCTGTATGAGACCGCGAAGTCCAGGACGTTCTTGGAGCCTCCGAACGCTGCAACGTCGCTGTCCACGTTCAGCATCCCCTGCGGCGACCCAACGAATCGGCGGTTTGGCATCTCGCTGTCGCTTGTCGGCATCGAGTTGGGCGACGTCAGGTCCGTGATCTGGACGTTCCGGACGTTCCCCTTCACCTCGATCTGCCCCGGCGCCAGCTTGCCACCTTGACGAACGTCGATCAGCACGGTCGAGGTCTCCAGCCGCCCAACCTCAGTCGGCTCGCCGTGGGTGTCGATCTTCCCGGAACGAGGCCGCGTCTCATCAGGATGCACAATCGTCAGCTCCAGTCCTTGAGCGATCCGCGCGCTAACCTTCAGCTCATTGGTCTGGTCCGCGCTGCCGGCTGCGTCCTGGTAGGCCAACTTGCTCATGTTGCGCTGGAACCCATCGAGATCGTAGCCGAAGCAGGTTGACAGCATGAAGCCGATCTCGTACGCCTTCACCCACGTGCCTGCCCACTTCACAAGAGCTTCCACATTCGGCAGGAACACGCTCGCTACGATCTTCTCGCTGAAAATGTTGACTTCCGCGGTCTGCGATGCCTGAAGCTGAAGACTGGGCGGCAGCGAGCTACCTTCGAGCGAGATCGTTTCGTAGTCGACGCACACAGCTGGCGTTTCCAATCGCTGGTTCCCGAGCATCTTGATACACGGCCGGCCGCCTTCTGTCACGACGACGGAAGATGCCGAGAACCGCTGGTACGAGCTCAACGAGCACATGTTCGCATTCCACACGCAGTTGTCGACGGCGAGGACGAACTGCGTGGGCTGAGACCGCTTGTCGCTGAGAGTCGCACGCAGGCTGGGAACCTTCATGCGCCACTTACTGCGGCAAACTGCGCTCTTCGTCCTTGGCACCGGTGAAGCGGGCTGGACAGGGTCCGGAAGAAAGAAGCTCCACTTGCCGATGATCCACGCGAGCGCCTCCATCTGCTGCACGTCCATGTCGATCCGGATACTGGGGAGGCTGATCTTGTAGTTGTACATCGCGACCTCGTCCTCGTGCATGTCGCCGGTGAAGCCCAGGTGTTTGCCGTTCACATGCGTCTCACTTGGATCGGGAGAATGCTTGCACGAGTACGCGTCCAGAGACCAGTGCGTCAGAGAGTGACTGCTCTTCGACAGCACTGCGTGCTCCACGACGAGGATGTCGTGTTCCCGAAGCGTCTCTCCCAGCGGCATCGCCCGCTGCAACGACGAGAGGTCTTCCGAGCTGGAGAACAGGCGCAGCTGGTTGGCTCGAAACACACTCTGCACGGTCTCCTGGGTCGGCTCCGATGTCGAGATCGTGAACCTGTCCAACGTCGACCCGAAGCAGAAGTCGTCGTGCACCGCAAACAGAAAGCAGAGTCGCTCGAGGGAGACGGAGATCTGAGATATCGGCGCGACCTTCACGGTGGTGTCTTGTGCGGCAGCGATGCTTGGGTGGGAAGCGTTCCACTCGTTCCACCAGTCGTACACGGGAGCGAGCAGGGTCATCCACTTGACCACCGTCTGGTCCTTGACGGCAACGACAACGGGCTTGTCGATGTGCACCCTCAGAACGGGTTGGTGCCCAACGAGTCGACTTTGATACGCCGGCACGACGCACGCAAAGCGAAGCACTGGAATAGCAGTCGGCTCGTCGTAGCTGTTGCCCGAGGCGGTGGCTCCCACGTCTTGAACCAAGCTGTATCCTTCGCTGTCCACATCCGTCTTCTCCAGCATCCGGATCGACTGAACTTCCAGTCGGACCTCGTCCTCGATGCACGACTGCTTGATGCTTCCCCACGTGGCGCCAAGAATCCACGACCATGACACCGCGCTTCCAGCTGCACGGTCGAGGCCCTGGCGCTCAGCAAAGTCGATCTTCAGCCCATGCCGCATCGCAGCCCGAAGGAACAGGCTGGGTGGTGTGATGGCGTCTTCGAACGCATCGTCGTCGTCGCTGTCGTCGTCGTCGCTCACAGTTACAGTGTTGCCAACGACGCCGTCCAGGCAGTCTGCCAACAGCCATTGCTTCGCGTACGCCAGCACCATCTGGAACCCGTCCGGCCGCGACGCTTGCTGCCAGCTCAGAGCCGACAGACGGTCGTACTCGTCGTACGGAGCCTTCACTTCCATCAAAATGGCGTACAGCACGTCGATGTGCTCTGGCCCGAAGTGAATCGTCGGCTGCACGAGGTGGCTGCTTCCGGAGATTTCGACCAGCGCAGGGGCCTCCAGCTGGCACACCTCGCACGACTCGTGAGAGCCGCCAGGCCGAGAGCCGACATCGATGTCCAGCTCGACGTCGGGGAACGACGAGTTCGCGCTGTGGTAGAACAGGCTCGCCTGGTATCGAACAACACACCCCAGCATCCATCGTGAGTGTTTTGGAGCAGGGCGATGCAAGTCCCTAGTAGCGCGCCACTGTACCTTGACTGTCGTAAACCACTCGTGAAATAAATACTTGCGCCGTGAGCTCGGCGAAGACGGACCATGTTCTGCGGTGTGGTCTCGCGGGTCATAGTACTTGATGTAAGCCGCGACGCGCTCCGTTGTCAGCAGCTGCAGCAACACACCCACGCCGCCACCGTCAGCACGAAGGCACATAAGGCACATAAGGCTCCATCTCTCTTGACCACGACATACCTTGCGCGACTCCATGACCGAATTGGACTGTGGTGTGAACTCGAGCTCCCACGACGCATTCGTGTTGATCAGGCTCACTTCTCCGATCTCCAGTGTGCAGCTCCCAGGTCGCTGAAGAACAGGATGCAGGTTAGAGCTCTGTAGGCGCCACATTCCGCCAATAGCGCTGTACATACCGGTGCCAGCGACGTCTCCATGCAGTCGTATCGGATCTGCACGTCCGACAGCTCGATCTGCACGTTCGAGATGATGTGCGTGACCAAGCGCGACAGGTACGTTCGGTCTGCTTGGCACCACATAAGCGCCACGTGTCAAAACTCCAGCCCCACTATCCCTCATGCGCGCTGCAAACGCCAGGGCCACGCACCGTCCCCAGCGTGGCTATCGACACCGTCTCCAGCCACGTCCACGCCGCCATCCACGCCGAACGCCGACGAGTGCTCCGGGTGGTCCGCGGCCGGCGCCGTCTGGTGTAGCAGCACGCGGATCTGGCGCGCCTTGATGACCACGGGCTGCGTCCACAGCGCGCGCCACGGGATGTTGACGCTGAAGTGCCCGATGGTGCCTTCGCCGTACGGCAGCCGCAGCCGCAGGTCCTGGAAGGCCAGGTCGCCCTGCCACAGCGACAGGCGCAGCATACTCGAGTCGAACGACACGAACTTGCCCAGCAGCCGCTGCAGCAGCAGCGCCACGGCGTGCTGCAGCATCTCCGCGCCGCTCTCGGGCCCGCCTTTCTCGACTGCGTCGACAAGGACAACGACGGCGTCAGCGCCGGTCGGCCCGAGTGCCAACTGCAGGGCGTGCGCGTACCTGCGTTCCCCCTCTTCTTCCTCTCCCTTTCACGCACGCGGCCGCTTCCTAGATGCCGAGACCGGCCGGCGCAGCGAGCGAGCGGCACACGAAGGTGGCGGTCGTCGTCCCCTTTCTTCCTCCTTGACGTCGCCTATCGTAGTTTGCCGTCCCAAACAGACAATAGTACAGTTTTGATACATATTTGCTCCATACCAGAAGCAAATTCAAATTAATCCAGAAGTTTCCACAACGAAAGACGGGCGAACATGCTGCTGGAGGAAGTGCCGGCGGCGTCGCGCGTCTTCTGGGCGGCCGTGCTGGCCTTCCGCGCGTGGAACTCGCTGTTCGTGCGCACGTCGTTCAACCCGGACGAGTACTGGCAGGGCCCCGAGGTGGCGCACCGCCTTGTGTTCGGCTACGGACACCTGTACGTCCGTCATGTTGTCCCGACAGGATCTGGGACCGCTGGCTCACGTTCTCGCTCTGCTCGGCGCTGTAGTACGTGGGAGTGGCAGGCGAACGCGCAGATCCGCGGCTTCGCGCACCCGGCGGTCTTCGCGTTGCTGTACAAGCTGCTCGAGCTCAGCGTAAGGCGCGAGGGCTTTGATGGAGACCGTGATCGGCGTGATCGGCAACTCACTGATCGCGCGTGGCAAAATCGGACAGCACTTGGACTCGCGCTGGGCCATCGCGTACGGCCCGCGGCTCTTCCAGGTATACTCGGCGTAGTGGCCGGCCCCAAGTCAAGGGGTCACGGGACTGAGCGCTCGTTTTCGTTGGCCCAGGCGGTCGTGGCCACGCTGAATGACTACTTCCTGTACAAGCTCGCGCGCTCGTACTTTGACCGCAAGACGGCCAAGTGGGCGCTCCTGTGCGCACTCTTCTCATGGTTTCTCTTCTACGTCATGGTGCGTCCGTTCTCCAACTCGATCGAGACGCTCTTCACCACCGCGGCGCTCGCCTACTGGCCGTGGGCGTTCCAGGTACGTCTCCATTACGAAGTACTGCCGAGTTACGTCTGCTTCTATCAGTCCTGAAGCGTAATGTCCGGCCAGGACGCGGCTGCGGTCGCGAAGAAGACGGACGGGGACGCCTCACCTGCTCACCGCAGCCAAGGCAACCGCACACTTGCACTCGGTCTGGCCGCTCTGGGCGTGCTGTTTCGCCCGACGAACGCGGTCATTTGGGTGTATCCGGGCGTGATGCTGCTGCTGAGGGCGGACGACAAGATCCGCTTGGTCTTCCTGACTGTGATCCCGATCGCCGCCGCCACGATCGGCGCCATGCTCTTCATCGACCGGATCGGCTACGGCGAGTGGACGTTTGTGCCGTTCAACTTCATCAAGTTCAACGTCATCGAGGTGCGCGCCTTCCGCTTTGTTGTTGGCTGGACTCGCTCAGCCCTTCTCTAACCGTTCGTGATCCGTGCAGGGGAAGGACAAGTTATATGGCGAGCACCCGTGGAACTGGTACTTCGCGCAGGGCTTCCCATCCATCGTCGGGATGGCGTCGCCTCTCGCAATCGCCGGCTACGTGTCTGTCCCGGTAAGAACCTGCACACACTGTCACTAGTTGGTTCACACAGCCGTGATCACTAACGCCCGCCCGAGTGGGTGCAGCCTGCCAAGAAGGAGCTTGGCTACACCGTGCTCTGGTCGCTGTTCATCTTCAGCAACGCGCCACATAAAGGTACGTTGCTCGACAACCTTCTGGGCTATCTCTTGAAGCGGCAGGAAAGTGAAGTACTAATGGTGAGCTTGTGTGCGACAGAGTTCCGCTTTGTGCTGCCGCTGCTGCCGCCGACGCTCGTGTATGCCGGCTATTGCCTGCGCAACCTCGAGAACCGCCTGTATGTGCAGCTGCGAGAGCGCACCCAGCGCAACCTGCTCCTCGCAGCAGTCTTTGCCATCATTGTACCCAATATGGGGGCCTCCTACTACCTCTCGCGCGTCCACCAGGTGGCTTTCACTTCGAAGTCGCTCAGCATCACACGTTATTCCACGCTCACCGCTTTGCTGTGCTTGCAGCGCGCGCCATCGGACGTCATGGACTTCCTTGCGGCTCGCATCCAGGGTAAGATCGGCCTTTACTGGGCGAGATATGAGAGGTTCCTGAAGCTTATTGATGGCCATTTTTAATGTGCCGTTTACAGCGAACCCGAGCGCATCGATCCACTTCTGGACGCCGTGCCACGCGACGCCGTACTACAGCTATCTGCACCAGAACGTGTCCATGTGGTTCCCGGACTGCTCGCCTGCGTACGGCCATCATCCTCGTGCTTGCCTTGTTGAATCGCCACCTCACATACTCACTCCGTTTGTTGGCGACCTCCACAGCAATCGCGAGCGTGACGGAGGCAGCGACTCCCACCAGCTTGAGCACAACCCAAGCGCGTTCTTGTCCCAGGCGTACCGCTTCACGGAGGTCTCGAGTGACGACGGTGAAGAGTCGTCCCGCATGAAGCTCCCGACGTACGTGGTGGCGTACTCGACGATCGAATCCAAGATCAGCGGAGTGCTGCGTCGCGGGCACTACGCCGAGGTGCGTTGGCTTTCTTGTGGCTTGCTGGTGCGATAGATGTGGGTGACCTTTCGTCGACTCATGCTGCTTGCTGGGATGACAATGCCAATGCTTCGGTGGATGCAGGAGGCGACGTTTACCCACAGCGAGACCTCAGGCGACGCGGATTCGTCCGAGTTTGCCGCGCGGATGCTGATCTACAAGCGCCAGTAGAGGACGCGGTTGCGATCGGGTGCTGATCGTGTACCGAGGCGTAATGCTGGCTGGCGAAGATCGTGGTGGCTGAACCGGAGATGGATGCAATCTCCCTAGTGCTGTGGTGGTGGTCGTTGCTGCGTCCTAGCCAAGTTCGTTGCGGATGATGGTCGCAGGCGGTCGAAGTCGAAGTGGCTGAGCCGGCGACGGCGGAATCGGTTATATTTGGTGAGATGGGGGGGGGGTAAACACAACCTGGGTCGCTGGAGAGAGAAGCAGTCGACGGCGCCTTCCGAACCAGCGCCGTCCCCGCGACTGCGTCGATGAGCCGAGACATCCACCGACGTCCAACCATGCAGCCCCCATCAACCAGCGAGGGCCGGACTCGACGACCGAGTCTCAGCGGCGAGCCCTTCTATCATCGTCGAAACGGTCGCGGCCGCGGTCACGGTCACGGTCGCCTCGGTCGTCGTAGCGGCGGCCACGGTCACGGCTGCGGTCGCGGTCGTCGTACCGACGCGAGGGTCCGCCACGGTCTCGGCTGCGGCTGCGACGACCGCGGTCACGGTCACGGTCACGATCTCTGCCGCGGTCGCCGTCCCGCGTGTTGCCGTACTTGGAGCTGGCCTGGAGCGGACCCAGATCTGTCGGACGAGAAGCAATCACAAGGTAAGTCACCTGGTCGACAACTTGATGGAAGCGAGGACCAGAACGTACATTTGCCGGGCGTCCTCTCGTGTCCGCGGGTGCGCTTGGCGTGCTCGACGCGGATGGTGCGGCCCTGGACTTCCTTGCTGTGTATTTGAAACCGAGAGCAGCGATCAGCCGGACGCGCTTGGACAGCGGTGACGTAAGGTTGAGTGGCTGACGGCGTACCCATTCATCTCCTTGACAGCGTCCTCGGCGTCGCGCACGTCCTCGTACGTCACAAAGCCGAACCCTCTGCAGCACAAGACACGAGCTCATAAGTCCACCTGGAGCCCCAAGATGACGTGCTCCGTCGCCAAGCAGCGCACCTCGACATGCGCGTGCCGGGGTCCATGATGACCTCGCACTTCTGCAGGCGTCCGAACTTGGCGAACAGCTCCTCCAGATCCGTCTCCGTCGTCTGTATGGTCCACACAAGCAGCATCCTCACCAGTTAGTCCACCGACTCGCCCGCGTCTACACTACATCAACAGAGAGCCGAACAGCACAGCACGTACACGGAGCGACAGGTTCGCGACATACAGGTTGTTGCCCGGGTTGTTGCCCACGACGCCGTCTCCGCTGCCGCTGCCGCTACTGCGCGTGCGCTCCTTGGGAGCGTCCGTCGAGCGAGAACGAGAGCGCGGACGCGGCGACCGGTCAGCGCGCGGCTCCGGCGACGGAGAGCGCGACCGCGAGCGAGAGCGGGCACGCGCCGCCTCTGGCGAGCTTCCCTTGTCCGACATGGCGCCTCGGTCGGTCTCTTTCGCTGTCTGGGAGGTCGGAGAGTGGGGAGAGAGCTGCTCCGCAGGCGAGGAGGCGGCGGATCTTTGGCTTCGGCCCGACCGGACAGCGGGCAGGCGGGCAGGTGCTCGTCGCGTCGTGCTGTTCTGCCGGGGGAATGGATCGGTGGCACCACCGCAGGTCATCCCTCCCATTGCCATACAATTTTATGTGAGATGATCCACATCGCCTCTCCTGTTTTCGGGGGCGAAACCGTCCACGGTTTGACACACACCGGTATCCTCGATATGCATTCGGTCTCCTCTTGGAAACCGGTTTTCAACCGGAGCCAAGCGACAGGTTACCTTGATGAAAAAGGTTGGTCGCCGCATTCCGAAGCGACAAGAAGAGGCCAATGGCGCGGACCAAGGCGTCGGCGCGGCAGCGCAAGAGCCCCGCGGCGCGCGAGGTGCAGGCGGAGGTCAATAAGTCGGCGCGCAAGGCCGCCAGGCAGAAGATCAAGGCCAAGGGCCGGCTCAAGCACGCCGCCAAGAAAGCCAAGCAGGAGCAGAAGCGCGCAGCCAGGCTCGAGCGCGACGCGTCCGCCTCTGCCTCTGCCTCCACGTCGCCCGACGGGCCGGAGGAAAGCGACGACGACGACGGCTTCATCGAGCTCTCGGTCGGTGACAGTACCGCGCCGGTCTCCCGGCCTGGAGGCGCTGCGGACGTGGAAGAAGGCGAGGAAGACGCGAGCTCGAGCCGGTTGACACTCGAGTCGGTGCCCTGGATGGGCGATCGCTCGGGCTATAGCCACCCGAACCTGTACGTGTGTCTGCACGAGGAGATCATGGACTTTGTGCGCTTCATGAGCCCTACGGAGGACGAGACGCGGCGCCGGGGCGAGCTGATCGCCGAGATGCGGCAGGTGGTCGGCGACCTCTGGGCCGGCGCGACGCTCGAGACGTTCGGCTCGCACCACACGCAGATGTTTTTGCCCAAGAGCGACATTGACATGGTCATCTTCGGCGTTGCGGACGGCACCGCCCCGCTGTTTGAGCTCGCGCAGCGCCTCGAGCAGCTCGACATGGTCTCGTACCTCGAGGTCATCGACAAGGCACGCATCCCGATCGTCAAGCTCGTGCACAAGGCCAGCGGCATCCACCTCGACGTGTCGTTCAACATCGCCGGCGGACTGGCCACGGCGGACCTCGTCAAGCACTACATGCGTCTGTTCCCGGCGTTCCGGCCGTTGACCCTGCTACTCAAGTACTTCTTGGCTCAGCGCGGACTGAACGAGACGTTCGCCGGCGGGATCGGCTCGTTCCTGCTGCAGATGATGGTCGTGAGCTTCCTGCAGCACCATCGGCGGTCGCTGGCGTCCAAGCACGACGACCCCAAGTTCAACAACCTGGGGCAGCTGCTGCTCGGCTTCTTGACGCTCTACGGACGCGACTTCAACTACAACGAGCTCGCCATCTCGGTGCGCAACGGCGGCTCGTACTTGTACAAGGAGGACCGGGGCTGGTACGACGGCGGCCGGCCGTTCCTCATCTCGATGGAAAACCCGAACGAGCCGAGCCTGGACATTGGCAAGAACTCGTACGAGATCCGCACGGTCAAGCGCGCGTTCGAGTACGCGCGGCAGGTGCTGCTGAACGAGGTCCACCGCCGCGGACAGTTCCACTCGCTCTCGGGCAGCATCCTGGGCACCATCATCCCGCCGGACAGCCACCTGCTGGAGCGCACGGCGCCGTCCGCGTTCGGCTTTGAGATCCTGTTCCACGACCCGAAGAAGACGAGCGAGATCAAGAAGCAGTACGAGAAGCGCTGCCGCGACGAGCTGGACAAGAAGCGCCAGGAGGCGGACGCCAAGCGCGAGCTCAACAAGGCCAGGCGAGCCAACTCGAGCCAAGAGCCGCCGCACAAGCGCTGGCGTGGCCGGACAAGCCGCAACTTCTGACCAGTGAATGACAGCTGTGTCGGTGATCCTCTCGCACCAAGCGTTTACTATGTATATTCTAGGAGCCCACGCCGACGTCTTACGACTCGTGGGAGACCATCGCAGGCGGCGCTGGGCGGAACTTGATGTACTTGAGCGCCGGCGCTGAGGTGTTCGGGTTCGCGGGCTTCCACAGCCACGCGTTCTGCTTGCGGTACGCGCGCTGCTCATCCGGCGTCATGTCGTTCATTGTCAGCACCTCCTGCTTGCAACCTTCACTGCACGCGCCGTGGTAACTGGACGCGCAGGACGCACACTGGAGGATCAACCCATGGCACATGAGGTTGGCGCAGTTGGTGTGGCGGTCGCACGGCTCGCCGCACTGGAAGCAGGCGCCTAGCACGTCGTTCGTCACCTGCTCGAACTCGGTGGCCTCGGCGCCGACGCAGCGCTGGTCGAACACGAAGTTCTTTCCCCGGAAGAGCGACTC